>CM017192.1:40342290-40424790 GCA_004837865.1 Musa balbisiana
TCGGAATTAAACCAGGAAAAAAAAAGAGGAGAAAAGAGCAGCTATTGAACACACAGAATTCCAAGTCGCCGCAAATCAGGAACATGAAAGCAAGTATATGTTGCTGATAAGAGAGATTAGATGACGGTGGTCTTACCGGGAAGGTGCCATGGCTCGCACTTGTTGAGGTCAACGTCGATCATGGCCGGACCACCACACAGGCCACCGTCGCCGCTGACCTTCTTCATGAGGTAGTCACAAACCAGCTCCTCGTCCCGTGGGTGGAACCTGAACCCCGGCGGCAGTCTTGCCTCCACCATGCTCAAGAAGCTCATGATGATGATGATGATGATGATGATGATGATGAGAGAGTGAGAGGGGGGGGTGGGTTGGGATGGGCTTACTTGGTCATGAACAAGAGGAAGGAATCAAACCCTACCGAAGAGGAGGAGAAGAGCTCAGAGACGGAGAGAAGGTGGGTTACAAGTGTTGAATGGGGGAAGAACATGAGGCTTTTATGTATTTCTTTTTTCCTTGCTGATAAATGACATGAATAGTCGGTCTCATGCTGACTTGGATCCTTGATGGCCCCAGGCAATAAGTGTTAAACACCATTTAGTAGAGGAGGAGGCATCTCCACAAAAACTCACTAAAAATCTTGGATTTAAGGAAGATGACACGTCAACATTTCATGTGGTGCAATATAATCTTGGTTCAATAATATAAGCGGCAATGCCGCATATGAAGCCAATCAAATTGATTGAGCCAAGCCTGAGTTGTGTCCTCCATAATCTTGGCTTTCTATATAGTGATAAATAATAATAATGCCTAATCTTATCATTCCCTTTTCACACTATCTTTATTAAAATTAGTATTTATATTGATATTAAAATTCTTTTCTCGACTAGTAGAGCCATCATCAGTTCCTTTAACAGGATAAGGATTCATGGCATCTGATGGAGGGGGGATGTAAGTGCCCCACCACTTTACATGCCATAACTGGGGGGTGTTGTCCACCAATGCCCCGAGGAGGTTGTCACACTTGAAAGGTTTGACGTGGGGTAGTTGCCCTCCTTGTCTTCCTGTAGAACGTGCTCTGCTCCGAAGAATCTTTGGCACCTGAAGGCCACCTCCCCATCACCCTCCTCTGATAGCAACATCTCCTTCCATTGCTGCTGAAGCCGATGGGATACAGATATTAATGCTGGAGTGGCTTCCACCAGGCTCGACTGGCTGCTGGTCACAAGACATAGTCCATCAGAAAGGTGAGGGGCGGCCAATCCTTGAGTTAAACTAACAACTATAGTTTAAAATACTCATAAGATGTGATGAATATATGATCATCGGTGTAAGATAAGATGAGATGATCTCAAATTCGCAAACTAAGCCAGTCAAATTAAGATGGTATAGATGACTTTGGCAATTTGAACAAACCTATCTAGGAGAGAGAGAGAGAGAGAGAGAGAGAGAGCCACCTTTGCTTGCAGAACAAAGAGACACGTGGAGAGGCAATAATAATAAGAACTTCTTTCTTCCTGGAACGAATGTCATCAAGTGGCTGACTCTGTCCAATGGTTTGCCTTCTCTCTCTCTCTCTCTCTCTCTCCTTTACTTTTACTGTCGCTTTCTTGGAACCATTGAATTGACTAAAATAGTTGGGAGCATCTTCTTTTGTAAAGTTGGTATGCTTTTTGTGAGTTAATCCTCAGCTATAGCTTTCTATTTTCTTTATGAAAAAAAAAATGCAAAATTGTTCTGTTGATACTACCAAACACCTTTCTGTGTTGGTGCTCTCCCAGATATTTAATTTTTCTAATATCTCCAGCTTGCTTGTTCTGATTCTTAATAGGATAAACTATAGAGTACCATTATAGTCTAATTAATTAATTAGGTGGATAACAACCCATCCACCTAATTAATTTCGTCCAATAAATCACCTTCTAATTGCTCATAATTATTAGTCTGCTACAGCAAAATAAACAATAATAATAATAATAATATCAACACGGAATACATGTCCTTACTTAAGACTAGGAGTTTGATTTGTCTCTAATCTCCCATCCCAGTTACTCATTTTGGCAGTGTACATACAAAGAGATCACTAATAAGAATTAATGGCAATAAACAACAAAAATGTGATCAAATTAATAAAAATCAGACAGATAGATAGTTCCTCACTCCTCATCTGAAGTGAGGCAAAATGAAATGGCAACATCTCTCATAACGATAATCTATGATATATTAAATCATACTCTTGTGAAGAAACTATATTGTGGTTTCTAGTCATACATATTTTGAATCCATTCAGAAAAAGCTTTTGTAGCTCTAATATATCACAACCAAAACCACAAGTATAAAGCTAAGTCATAGACTTTAATATAAAAAAAAAGTATTCATTCCATATCAATAATTATATCAACTTAAGATATTGATCCCAATATGTGTCATCTTTTCCGCTGAATCTAAACAACTACAAGAATCTAACATAGTATTTGGTATTTATCATGTTCTGATGAAAAACAACAAGAAAAAAGGGTTTCCATATTTAAAATACTAGCTGAAACATACGGATTCTCTGAAACTCAAACCTACAAGGAGCAGCAATACATGCAGAGGCACAAACCTTGACCATTGATCTTTCAACTTTCCCAAAGCAGACTTGTCACTAGATAATCATATCAGATGCTTGGTCAAACATCTATATTCTCCATATGATTAATACCAACACATTGAGAGTCCACATAGTTGTGTGGTCATTCAAGTGGTTGATCCCTTCATGGAACTGAAAGAATATGTACCTGCAAGGAAGAGGTCATAGTTAGGCGATAAGTGGATGCAAACAAAAACTCTCTTTCATTCCAACCTACTACTCCATTGACAGACTTCAACACTTAATTTAGATAAACCTGTTGCTGGGTCCATGCTTCCATTGAACATGAAGCCAGGTTATAGTCATGGAAGGAAAATATAAAGCCCTTGCTTCCCACCAAAAAAGTAGAAGCAGATTAACATCAACAGCCCAGAGGTGTGATTCCAGCTGGTCAATAAATATTTCAACCTTTGGTTGAAAGCAACATTGCAGCAGAGTCCAAAGTGAAGTCTGCTTATCCCACCAATACTTCTTGGGTTACTATGAAAACCAAACTATCCAAAGTGGAAGACAAATGAGTATAACATTGGCTAAGCAGTTACAAAAGAAATATAAACTAACTTATCTAATTGCAATAGCACTAGAAATATTTTGCTCAAAAAAGAAAATTAGGAAGTTTTAAATGACAACAAGAAAGGTTAAACAAAAACATAATATTTGAGAACAAATAAGATATGCTGATCACATGACATCATACAGATCCTAAAATATTGAGCCAATAAACACAGAAGAACAGCTTCTAGTATCGACAGCATTCTGATCTAGATCCTACTGTTTTTGTGATCAATGTAGATATTATCTTCTGGAGATTGTTTTTAACAAGGTCTATTGTGTATGGAATTAACATGTTGGAACAGATTTGAGTTGAACTTGTGCATAAAATACATAAAAAGAAAAATAAACACAAAGGATTTGATCATCATCGCTTGAATAACAACTGTTACAATCAATTGTAAATGAAAACTCTGATTGACAATGAGAACTATGAAAACTTATATTAAAATAGCCAACATGTCAACCATATAAAGTTTCAAGAAGGTAGGTCAAAGCCTGGATTTCATTAAAAGAAATTGACTACTATGCATGACATCTTGCTGGGACCATTCAATAATACAAGTTGCAACTTATTCATGATGCAGAAAGCCAAGGGACATTTAGACTCTGACAAATAATGGATTCCGAATGGCATATCAACAACATGAAGAATAAATTAAACCAAGAAATTAATGCACAAAATCATGAAAATATGGTTCAGATGTTAACAATGGACGAGATTAATCAGTGTAGACATTCAAGAAATGACATACAAAGAAAGCTGTTGGTTTTGTGGTTAAACTGCAGCCGTTTTCAGAACCAGTGTGTGGAAGCCAAATTATTTGTCCGGGTCCACTAGTAGAAATGGTTTCGGAAAATGAAAGCACTGATTAAATCAACACATGATGCATGATAAGCACTAGTTGCTTAATCTTTTATCCAAGAAATATCATACTTTGTTTCAACTTGTTGAAAGCTGTGGCCTCCTGAGATCTTATTCTAAACTTCAAGTAGTCAACCGAGAACATTCATAGTATCCATTAAACTCTAAGTATCCTTTCCAATGAAAGAGAAGAATGATCAAGGACTTAATTAAGCAGAGTTGGTTGAAGGTAGGAAAACTATGATAGATCCATTTCAACAGCAAAATTTGTTTGACAACAACAAACAAAGGCTTCATTTTAGGTATTTTATAATCAGGTCCAAGCAGCAAAATATTTATTATTCAACAGCAAAATTTGTTTGACAACACCAAACAAAGGCTTCATTTTAGGTAATAATCAGGTCCAGGCATATATGGAACAGTCAACCAGGTTTGAAAACCAGGCGCTGAGGAATAGCAAATTGAAACAAAAGAATGCTGAAGCTAAAAATGTTTGCTAAGGACTATTCTCCCCATTAACATTCATTGGTTTACTGATGGAATCTCAGTAAACAACAAGTCTCTGTTTAATGATCAAAAATACTACATGCTGATTTAATAAACTATGTGCTATAAACTGTTCATGAACCAACTGAAATCGTGTCCAAGAATTCTGTCAAATCCATCAGAAAATTAATTTATTCTTCTAGCAAAGTATTATATCATGTTGAAG
The DNA here is from genome assembly GCA_004837865.1 of Musa balbisiana. Classification (NCBI taxonomy): domain Eukaryota; kingdom Viridiplantae; phylum Streptophyta; class Magnoliopsida; order Zingiberales; family Musaceae; genus Musa; species Musa balbisiana. The sequence goes on from CM017192.1 coordinate 40,347,049, forward strand.
ATCATAAATTCCCCACAAATTCTTCAGTATATATGTAATAGCTCCTGGGCCTTGAAAATAATCAAATGGATAAACAATATTTGGAGGATAAAGAAAAGAAATGCAATAGTCAAATGGAACTGCTGCATGATGCTGCTTAGAACAAAACTATATATTCCACTGTATAACTATTAAAGATTCCAAATTAACAAAGCCATTTGTACAGCTGATAATTAAAAAAATTCAGGCATTGCCTATGAATCACAGACGAGTCACTAAATTTACACATAATTCACCTAGGAACTAGCTTAAACTGTTTTACATGGCTGAGGTCTCGATATGGTTAACTTCTGAGAAGTGATCATCTCTCAGTTCAAAGTATGATACTTCATCTAAGCGATTCAGATCTCAACCCAATTCTACAATCTGGTTCACAATCAGGTGAGAGATGGATTGGAGTTGATCCAACCCACATCCATATCCAATTAGTTTATATCTCCAAATCATAGTCACACACTGGCCATATGAATGATTACTATATCATATGGTTCCAAAAGTCATAACATTTTTCTTCATCATAACCATCGAAGATCTCTTGAATACTTAAGATGCTGCTCATGGATGCAGAAATAAGTGTGGCTTCCCAGAAGGCCAGGGAAAACCTTGCATGCATACCATATTAGTAAATGACAAATACAAGAATAAATTATAAATAGAAGAAGTAAACTATAAGAACCTTCATCAACTCAATCAACCAAATATGCAGAAATTTACATCATCCTAGTGTACATGTACAGCAGTAACCTTCAATTGATATTGATATGAATACATCTCATCTAGCCTAACTTACTGTTACCATCTGCAAAGCCTCTTTATAATCGAAAAACTGAGGTCTATTTTTAATGCTCTAAAAACATCATTGCTTCTAGACTAAATGAATGAGCAACCGAATCTTCAGAATATATAATGCTGGCGAAGGGCCATTGAAGGCTTGAAGCTTTGCAGCTAGACCACTATAAGTCCTGCTTAAACCACATAGAAAAAAAATACTGTTTTCTATACATAAGAAGCTTATTGCTGTCAATCACATGCATTATCACCATGCTGACAGTAACAAACATATTTTGCTCGTAACATATCAACCAGTTCTTCATCAAGGTCCTCGAGTTCACCACCATCACGCAACTTAGGGTATATAGAAGCTATGCTACTGACACCAACAGTAACAATTTTCCATTGATTGAGGCTTGCAGCAAAACGAATAAGCTCAAGAGAAGATTTTTGTTGTGAATTTATGCATGATATGACTACTTTGAAGCTCTGTTCTTCAACTTCTTCTAAGCACCAGAATTCAGCAAGTGAAGAAAGCTCTACGTACACCTGCAACTCATGCAGCTGCCACTCCGGGTCCAGATTGTTCCAGGTACAGTCTTGTTTGATGCTTGGCAGGTATCCCAAATAAAACCAGTGAACTAATTTGACTAATGCTTTCCAGCTAATAGGAACTTTGATAACTTGCGAGCAACTGCATGCAGGAAAGTCTCTTACAGTTTAAGACTACAATAAAACTGGTGTGACCATCAATAATTAATATAAACAGGACATATCATTAGTGAAGATTTAATAGCTAAAAATTCATACAAATCTTATCCAAATGGAAACTGCATACATAAACAGTTTGTTCTTTGGTTATACATATATGTGCATAGTTCTGGAAACCCCATTGCAGAAGAATCAAAGCTTATGGTTTAGGGTTGGAAGAAAGCAAGCCATAGATTTTAATCACAAGAGGTTGGAAGTGAGAGCCATAGATTTTAATCAAAAAAGTCTAAATGACACAGGAAGAAAGCAAGCCACAGGTTTTAATCACAAGAGGTTGGTGGAAGTGGCAGCCATGCATGGGTATAGTAAGTGTGCAAAACTCAACTAAATCACAAGAAATCTAACAGACAACATAAATGAGACGAAAATAGGTTCCTAGCATATAAGTAAAAATATATATAAAAATAGATAGCCTATCAGATCTTGTTGGATAGTACTTACGAGTAACGAATACACAATTTAAACATACAGTAATAAAGGATTCTTTGTAAAATAAAAATTATTTCATGTGCCACCTAATGTGCACCATGGGATAGGTTGCATGGAGGGTGTCATACATGTGACCTGGGTACTTGAAAAATGCAGTTTGTACAACTTTCCCACTGATGGCACATGCAAGTTGCCCTCTAAGAGTGGCTACAATACAAGCCCCTAAAAGTACCAATCTTGGTTTTGAACATCAATAGTTAGTTTGTTCAACAACACTCTCAATATTGAGTTATGACTGAATAATCGATTCATCTATCCTTTACAAACTTTTAGGCCTGCATAACAAATAAGTGTCTGAGTATATTACAAGACTTGGATCTACCAAAATAGCACCATGATTGTGATCTGGAAAAGTAAAGAAGGAAAGGTCCCTATCAATTCACCCAATTTATTCAATCAAACATTAAATCCATGGACAATTAATGAGTAGTCTGTTGCTGCCTAGTAGCTGATGCAGGATCAGGGAACCAGTAGATATCTTATGGCATAAAACTTAGTTGAAGTAGGAAACTTAATGTGGACATCAGACTAAGAGAACATGAAAAAGCTATTAGAGATATTTTTCACCAAGTATACTTTTGAGTAAATATAAGCAAGACATAGTACAAGGGGATAAGTACACATGAAAAAGCAATCGAGTATTATAGAACATGAAGAGAGATGCGACTATACAATCATACATGTCATGCCACTAACATTTCAATATAGATCCCTCACTGATAGGATCAGAAATGTGTTTGATTTATCCACATTTCTTTCTAAATATATCAGTTATATGATTGAGCCATTGAGGGAATCAATAAATGTCATTCACTGAAACCAGGTCACCTGTCATGCATTCCGGATTGGAACAGAGCCCGTAGATAATCGCAACTGGATAACAATATGATCTTGTGGGCATGCATATGTGGTACCGATGACCGGCATATAGCACAACTCCAAGAAACTCCCTCGATCACCTTTGCTTCCAATATAATATCTCTGTAATACACATGATATGCATTAGAATAATTGCTTGAGCTGAATGCATGGAGTACAACTAATCAATTTATATGTGACCGACAGTTACAATCATTATCATGGAACTCTCAAGGGCAAAAGAACTAAATAATCACATCTTGCTTGGTGTGGGATCTCAATGCCGGTTGATATAACAGTTATTTTTAACTCATCTACCTGCTCATATTTCCCTTTTTTTTACTTCCTTTAGTAGAAAGAACATATATTACAACAACATGAATTCCTAATCCAATATAAAAAAATAGATACTTACGATAACTGATTTCCAATTGGTTCAAGTGCTTCAGAAAAATTGCAACTGGCACAAGCAGTGCCCCATTCTGGCAGTTTTCGACTAAGCATATCATATAAAGACTTCAATCCACAGTGCTTTGCAAGAACTTTCAGGGGTGTCCTGAGATTATCATCCGCCTGGATGAATCCAGTATAAATATATTCCAAAAGCTTTACAAAAGAAACACTATCCACACGGTCTGAGATTCGGATCTCATGCCTCATTTTTCTGTGATGATGTTCACTATTTTGATCTTTCCAACCATTCCATGCACTTTTCTTTGGTAGAGATGTTTCATTAGACAGCAAGTATGGGCACCTAGCCACAATAATAGGAGAATGGACTTGCAAGGACTGACCTTTTGCAAGTAGTAATTCAATGTCAGCTAGCTCGTTCTCGTCAATTGCTTTTGCTATCTTTTTGCCAAGCTTGCTTGGGAAGCCATAGAAACCAAAAAAGCTCAATATGTATGCCGAATACCATTTAGGGCCAGAGCCAAAGCTGTTATTCAAGATATACCATAGGCTTTCAAATAAATTATAAGCATCAGAGTTCCTACACTTTTTGCACACAACAATCTCTCCTAAAACTATTTTATGGTGGTTGCACACAATGTTGAGAAATGCAATCAACTGAGAAAGTGCCTGAAGGCTATAAAGTAAAATAACTTCTTCACCTTCCAAGCTACTCACATTACTTAAACAGCATTCTGTGCCATAAGAAATACTATGCAGATGAGATGCATTGTTTGACCTACCAATATGTATGTCACCATTTAAGCACATCTTGATGATGGAAGACAGTGAGCTTATACCTTCTCTTTTGACAATAAGCTCATGATATTTCGGTAAAGTTGAATAGCACGCCAAACTTATGAGATTAGTTATTGTATGATAACTATCAGCTACTAAAGAGACATCCCCAGAAGCATTTAGTTTTAGGGAAGCCAGTACGTACTCCAAACAGACATCGCCAAAAGCTCTCAAAGTTTCTGAAAGATAGTATATAGCTTGTGAAGCAATGTACTTGCATGGTGAAAAGACCATCAGCAAAACTGCCCTAGATACAGGTTCAAGCTCATTCATGTAAGAAGACAAGGAACTGCATCCCTTACGCATCAAATCTGTTGCCACAGAGCTGAAAACCAACACAGGCATAAGCCAACAATTAACAAAACTATACTATGCATTTTATCAAAGAATTTAAACATACGGTAACTAACTAGATAGCAAATAATCGATAAAAGAAATTACCAAAAAGTAAAAAGAATTACCATGCACAAGAAATGAGAAAATCTAGGTAGCAGAGTGCTCCTTTAGTTTTTGAAAGAAAATCTTCTTTACAGTGAACTGCAAGGTTCCCAAGGATATCCCACACAAAGGGTCTTGTATCTGCAGTATTGTCATATATTATAGCTACTAACTCATCAGATGACAATGCCACTTTAGCTTCATAACTCACTGTGCAATCACCAAGAAGAATATCGAGAAGGACTCTATCAATCTCATGTTTCCAGAAATATGAATGATGGTTCCCGGCCCAACGCGTTAATAGTGCAGCACGACATGCCTCCAACACCAACGGCAACTGATCAGATGGAACCCTTTTGGAACATGAAGACCTCCATCCACCCATTGCACCAACTAAGCCTTGAATAATAGGCTCGCAGTACAAGCCATTTAGCATAGAGCATGCATCTCCAGATCTCTGCAGATAGCAAAAATTTGAACTGCTTTCATATCTCTATGGATGCAAGAAAATAATCAACAGGTCACATAATATAATTCAGAACCATACACTTAGACATTGACATAGCCTTAGAGCCTCAATTCTAACACTGAAAGGGACAGAAAGTCCCATGCTTCGTACGACCATAGAGAGAAAATCCTTGTTCTCAAGAAGCTTCACTGCCACATTGCCACATAGAGCTGGCATAAAGATTAAGAATCAAAATTGATCAGAATATGCTCTGAAAGCAATTATCTACCATATTATGGAACAAATAGAGAATTACCATGTTGGGGATACCTAGTGCAGAATATAGCTTTAGAACAGCATTAGAAATGGAAATTTCAGATTGAGAACATCTATCTTGAAGAATGACCATCAGCTTACTGTTACTCCAAACCAGATATCTAGAGAGAGACCATCTCCGAAGTATAGACTCAAGAAGAGTTGCCATCACAAGGAAATATTCAATCGGTTGAGTTTCAATCTCATAATTTTGTAATGCGCACGTGACATTGCCAACTGAGTCAGCTTTTTCCAGAGCATTCCATATTTCCTTGAGAACTTTGCCTCTTGCCGGTCCTAGGTTTGTGAGGATGCGGTTTAATGCAATGGCAGATGAGATTGCAACAGGCAACTCAGATAATGACAATAAGCATGACAGATGAACAATAACCTCCGACATGGGATATCTGTGAATGGTATTTCCTAAGGTAGTAACTAACTTCTGAGCCACATCTGCTGCCAGGTCCAATATTCTTTTGTTGTCCGAGTGAAGAATTCCTCCCAAGGCAATCACCATATCTAAAATGGAATCCTGCAATGCAATAAAAGCACTGGAACGGTTAAATTATATTAACTTAATATATAAACACTTTTAAAAACTCAATATAACATGTGCCAGTGGAAGTTCTAATCATTTGCAGATATGTTTGTCCACACTTGGCAGGCAAGCAAATTACAGAATGTTAGCCGCAACAAAAAAATCAAGACAAATACCTGCATATCCTGTGTGATAGATGTAATCATATCATCAGCATGCAAACAATGTTGACCATGGATTGCATCAGTGTCTTAAAATGGTGACCGGGCACTTGAGTGAGGCGAGGCCTGAGTGCCTTGCACAGAGGATGGGCAACATGCTTCAATGAAGCATCATGTGGGTGCTCGCCTGAACCCAAGCATTGGGCACCTCGGGCAAGCACTGGGTTAAAGGCGAGCGATCGAATCATATGGTCAACTCTGGTTCGATTGAACAGTAACTTAATCGGTTCAATTGAACCAACTAAGCATAACAATAAACCCCCCTCCCTCAACTCCCGACCCAAAAATCCCAAGTACTTTGTCACCCTAACTCACCTCTAGTTCCACTGCTGCCTTCATGCGCAGCTGCTGCCTTCGCCACTAACACTTCCTCTATTGCTAGCAGATGGGTCTAAAGGTCCTACTGCTGTAGCTTTCGTGCGCAATTCCCTTTGCCGCTACTACTTCCGTGTGTAGCTCCTTCCACTACCAAGGGACAGGATCGCAGCTTCCTCCGCCATCGACGAATACATCTGAAGCTTCCTCCGCCCACGACGTCATCGTCTGTAGCATCCTCCATTGTCGCTACCACCGTCTGCAGCTTTCTCCGTCACTACTGTCGTCGTCCGCAGCTTCTTCCGTCGCTGCTACCGCGGTCTAAAGGTTCCTTCATCATCGCCACCCTCTCCTTCCTCACATTCCATTGTCAGTGACTCTTTTTCTCCCACTCTACTTTTATGACTACTGTTAACAGTGGATTGTTAATCATTAACTAATATTAAAACTATTGTTAAGTGTTAACTACTATTACCATATAATAAACTAAAACTGATATTAATCCTTAGAACTATTAACCTATTTAGAACTAATTCCTATTTAAAATTACCAATCCTTATTTATTACTATTAATAGCTATTTTAGAATTGTTATTAGTCCCTATTTAGCATTGTTAATCTCTATTTATTTAGAATTGTTATTAGGGTTTCAGGATTAATGGCAATTGTACAGAGCAATTTAGAAGATTCATTAAAAATTCAAGGATCCTGCTTGGAAATACAATTATCTAAAGGATCCTAACGATCCTAATGCAATTACTTGCATATTCTATGATAAGACTACCAAAGGTGGCATTTTCCATGCAAAACAACATCAAGTAGAGAACTTCAAGAACGCATCAACATACAAGAAGTGTCCACCTTATGTAAAAGAAGAGTTGTTGGCTTATATAAAAAAAGATTCAAAGGAACGAATCTTATGGGATTTTACCCGATAATGATGTTCAACATATTAAAGACAATGAAGAAGAAAAAGAAGATTAATCAGGAAGTGCCAATGCCAGTAAGAAAGAGTATATGACAGAAAAGGGAAAAAGTCATGATTATTAAGAAAGATAGAAAGGAACCGATGGACTTATATATGTATCAAGGATCATAGAATCAACAAGGTCAAACAAGAGCAAAATTAAGACAAACAAATATAAGTGATGCTTGTGATCAGGAGATAAGGGGAAAAAGGATTCAGCGCATTGCTCACTTCTTCTATCAAGTTGAACTTCCCCTTAATACTGGTCGTTTGGACAGTTTTAAAGAGATGATTGAAGCTATTAGAAGATATGATAAAGAATTAAAACCTCCAAACAAGGTTTGACATACCGAAACGTAGCGCTCAGTATAGGCGGTACATATAGGTCCGATAGAGGATCGATACAGGCGATATATTAGTACACCCCAATGTATCATGTGTTGGTACACTCGGTACAACTCGATACATACCATATTGACAATTAGTCGGTACACTGGTACGGACCGATAATGTGAACCATGCCTCCAAGCTATTATAAGTTGTGAGTTTCATTACTGAAGAAAGTGTTGGATTACACAAATGATTTATTGAAGGGCCACAGAATCATAAGTAAAGTATAGTTGTTCTATAATGTCAGATGCTTGGACCAAAAGGATACATAGGAGTATAATTAATTTTATGGTTAATGATTCTTTAGGAATCATGTTTGCAAAGACAATAGATGCACATTCTTTTATGAAATCTGGAGAAAAGATATATGAGTTACATGATAAGTTTGTGAAAGACATTGGTGAACAAAATGTCATTCAAATTATAACAGACAACAAAAACAACTATGTGTTAGCTGATAAGATTTATCTTTTGAATTTTTTAGTCTTTTAATTAATATATGTCTCTAATTTTAATAAAAGAATTATGTGACTTCTAAGTCTTATCAATTTTGTTATCATTTGGCTTAGGTAAATTACTTGAAGCAAAAATGCAACACCTATATTTGACTTCATATATGACACATTGCATTAATTTAATGCTGGAGGATATTAGAAAAATTCCTAACATCAAAAAGACTTTATAAAGGGCAATCTTTGTCACTGGATTTCTCTATAATCATACCAGAACTTTGAATATGATGAGAAAATTCACAAGCAACAAGGAATTTATGAGATATAATGTCTCCTGATTTGCTACTTCTTGACACTACAGAGCATGCATCACAGTGATTGAAAAAGGCGCTCGGGCGCTCGCCTAGGCGCTCGGGCGAGGCGAGGCGAGGCCCGAGCGCCTCGCTAATGTCCCGTTCGCTGCTCGCGCCTCCCGCGAGCCCTCTCGCTGCTCGCGCCTCCCGCGAGCCCTCTCGCTGCTCGCGCCTCCCGCGAGCCCTCTCGCTGCTCGCGCCTCCCGCGAGCCCTCTCGCTGCTCGCGCCTCCCGCGAGCCCTCTCGCTGCTCGCGCCTCCCGCGAGCCCTCTCGCTGCTCGCGCCTCCCGCGAGCCCTCTCGCTGCTCGCGCCTCCCGCGAGCCCTCTCGCTGCTCGCGCCTCCCGCGAGCCCTCTCGCTGCTCGCGCCTCCCGCGAGCCCTCTCGCTGCTCGCGCCTCCCGCGAGCCCTCTCGCTGCTCGCGCCTCCCGCGAGCCCTCTCGCTGCTCGCGCCTCCCGCGAGCCCTCTCGCTGCTCGCGCCTCCCGCGAGCCCTCTCGCTGCTCGCGCCTCCCGCGAGCCCTCTCGCTGCTCGCGCCTCCCGCGAGCCCTCTCGCTGCTCGCGCCTCCCGCGAGCCCTCTCGCTGCTCGCGCCTCCCGCGAGCCGAGGCGAGGCCCGAGCGCCTCGCTAATGTCCCAGGCGACGCGCTTCAAACAGGCGCCGCCTGGGCGCTCGCCCGAGCCCAGGCGCTTCGGGCGAGCGCCTGGGTAAACCAAGGCGACCGAACCAGAATTTAGGTCTGGTTCGGTCCTGGTTCGGTTATTAGTTGGTTCAATCGAACCAACTAAACCAATATAACCCCAACCCTAACCCTTACCCAACCCTAACCTGCTGCCGCTGCCAATCCCGATCCCGATCGCGATCTCGTCGCTCGTGCTCCCGCTGCCGTGCTCGCCGCTGTCGCTGCTCGCGCCTCCCGCGAGCCTTCCCGCTGCTCGCGCCTCCCGCGAGCCCTCTCGCTGCTCGCGCCTCCTGCGAGCCCTCCCGCTGCTCGCGCCTCCCGCGAGCCCTCTCGCTGCTCGTGCCTTCCGCTCCCTTTCCCTTTCCCGCTGCCGCCGCTCGCCGCTGCTTCCTCGTTTCTCCATCAGGCTCGGTATACGATATACTCTTAATATTAAGTTTATTTGAATTTTGAAATGATTAATTTTCTGTTAATAGATTAATAATATATTATTTTGATTTTAATGTTGTTAATTTTTATTTATTTGAAATTATTAATTATATTATATATTTTTATATTTTAGCGCCTCGCTTCGCTCGGGCGAGCGCCTAGCGCCTCGGGCGTTTGTGGACCTTGGCGCCTAGCGCTTTTTAAATCACTGATGCATCATAAAAACACAACTTGAGAAACATGTTTACCTCAAAGAAATGAGTGATAAGCAAATGGGTAAAAGAAATAAAAGCCAAGAGGATCGATGATATCGTCTTAATATCATCCTTTTGGAATCTTATAATTTATACATTACAGGTAATAAGCCCTCTTGTTCGAGTCCTTCGGTTGGTAGATAATGAAAAGAAACTTACAATAGGATATATTTATAAGGCTATGAATAGAGCAAAAAAAACGATTCAAAAGTCTTTTAATGGAAATGAAGAAAAATATAAGAACATATTTGCAATTGTTGACGAAAGATAGGATTGTCAACTTCATCATTAATTATATACAGCAGGATCTTATTTGAACTCAAAATTCTTTTAAAAGAATACCTCCATTTAATTTTATGCAAAAGTTGTAAATGGGTTATATAAATACACTGTAAGATCAATTCCAATATTAGAGGTGCAAGATTAGAACATACGTGAATTACCTTTGTACAAAAATACCAATGGTCTTTTGAAATTCTTATGGTAGTTCAATCTAGGATAATTATATCCTCGGGTATTCATAAATTTATATAATTAATTTTATGTATAGTATATTATTGTTAATAATAAAGTTAAATTTTGCAGTTGAATAATGGAGTCTATTTAGAAATTTCGTCTTGAACTTACAACAATTGGCTATCAAAGTTCTTAGTTTGACTTTTAGTGTTGCGAGTTGTGAGCGAAACTAGAGTGTTTTTTAGCATGTAAGGATCACAAAATATTTTTATTTCAACTAATCTATTCTTTTTTACATAGTTGTATTAATATATTTTTAATTCATATAACATGACAGATTCACACGAAAAGAAGAAATCAATTAGAGCATCAATGATTACATGATCTGGTTTATATAAAGTATAATCAAGCATCAAGGCTCGTCATGATTTACAAAATAATATTGATCAAATCTCATTATAAGGAATTGATGATTCAAATGAGTGATTGATGAGGGAAATGAGTGTAAACTTGCAAGATGTCGAAAGTGAGCTCGTATTTGAAGATAACATCTTGACATAGGAGATATGGTAAGAGCCTCAGGTGTTGGAGAATTGCAGATATATACAAAACATATGATAGAGACAAAAAATGAGTGCAAAAGCCTCAAGTTTATCTTCTGCCATTGTTGAAGAGGAGGAAACCTAGTTTGATGAAGATGGACAAGAAGAAGAGAAAGATGAATGACAAGTTTGAGAATGACGATATTGATTATGATGATGATTGAATTTGATGTAAAACCTTATTGTTTTGTGTCTTTTGACATTTTTGTTATTAGAAGATGGATAATGCGACTTACTATTTTAGATCTTTTTAATTTAATATCATATTTTTATTTATATAATCATATTTATTAATTTTATTATATATTTTTATATTTTAATATTTTAGAACGTCTCGCTTCACTTGGGCGGGTGCCTAGCGCCTCGAGCATTTTTAAACCTTGGCATTTAGTGCTTTTAAAAACACTAGATTGCATATTAACCTTCTATAATTGTTCTAAAATTTATATGCAATGCTATTTAATCTTAAATAAATCAAAATAAAAAATAGTTAATTAGTTATTTAAGCTGCTCTCTGTAAATCACCACTGGCTATCTTACATCTTTATATACACATGTACATGTATCCTGCATCATTTTAATGCTCCATGAATCTAATCAGTTTTCTTGACCTAGCTTTAGATGTCTGTCACTGAAGTTTCTCGCAACTATAATTCATTTTGTTGTACTAGCAAAGATAATCTAATGCATGGCAAGAGGGTAAAATTATGCTATGAATCATAAAGTGCCATGCTTGGGGGTCAAATTCATATTTCCTTCCAACCAAAGTATTTCTTGACATGACATAAGCATGCATAAGAAACACGTGTGTGCTTTGCTTCTAAAATGCAGATAGTCTTTTAAGAGAAATGTTGCATGTATGAATTTCCTAGGTACAAATCCTAGAAACTACCAATCCATCCAGTGAGCAAACTGATGCCAACTTAAATAAAATAAAGAAGTTCAACAAATGGCTGAAAAATAATATACAAGAATCTAAAAAGTCCCATAGATGAAGTACAAGCCACTAGTAAGACAAACAATTAGCAAGTAGTCTTCTCAGCATAATGTTTTTCTTTTGACACCACCAGCAATCAAGATTGGTTCATTGTATAAATCACTTCAAAACTAAAATCATGGAATTAACCAAAAATCTCACTAAAATTTCTCTGAAAAATGTCCATGATAACAATTAGCAGATACATTTAGGTTCAAATTATTTTTAATTCTTCAACAAATTAAGTAATCAACAGTTCTCTTACTCAAAGGTGAAAGACATGATCTCAATTCCCACAAATACCAGCTGTAACCTGGCATACAGCATGTGCATCTGTGAGAATCTAAAACATGTGTTCTATGTGATGCAATGTGCATAAGCTAGTGGCCAGCTGGGAGAAAGCATGAACATTTTACTCCTTGATTTGAATTTTTGAAGCTTAAATTGACACAACCTAATAGCAACAATTACATAATGAAAAATAATCTCACCTGATTCTTCTTCTGCAAAGATGATCATTTTGCACACTGATAGTAATTAGAAAAGGCCGAACAGTTATTCCAAGAACATGATTTATAAAGAAACATCCAGTCAAAAGCACACAAACTAATAAAACATGTACGCAATGAAATACAATAAAACACCAATACACACAATAATAGTAATAACATTCATCAAATCAATAAAAACTATTCAGATAAGTGTAACGAGGATAAGCAAGGCTTTTCTTTTCATGGGAAAAAAAAAAAGATTTGCACAAAGGTACAATGACAAACAAGAGCAGAACTTGTGGAAACACGCAAGACACTTGCAGTGTCAAAGTGGAGGTCATCACCTTCAACAGCGATGGATAATAGGTAGTAAGGATCAATGAGTAGCATCACCCTTGTTGATAACATTCCTGCCTTTGTTTCTTTGACATGTAGCACATGGAAGCCCCAATATTTTTCTATCACATGACTACAACCAGAGATTAATCCTCCCAAAAATAGTCCTAATTCTGTGTCTTTAATATTTCTAGAAAATCAAATTTGCATTCATGAGAACCAATGTCTAGCCAGAGCTAAAACTGTTTATCTTGATTATAGACATCGTGTATACTTGGGAAACAGCAAATATCATGCATTTTTGACAATGTTCATGACTAAGGATACCTAAAATTGCTTGCTAATGACTCATATGATTGGATATAGTCATAGAAGTGGATGTTGGTACAAATAACAGAAAAGTGATAAGGTATACTCGAGCCACAAACTCTCTTATAGGTGCTGGCCTTAAACTGAAACCTTATTTCTGCATGCAAAATACTCCAAGATTACTCTTCCAAGTAGCAAAGTATTCGTGGTTTCGATATGATATTGCTAAAACGCCACCTTCAGCAAAACAAATCCCAGTATTCAATGTCTTATTAAGGAAGTTGAAGGTTGAAACAAGAATTCTTTAAACTTAAAAGATCTAACCAGAAAAAGATTATATGCTCACCTATGATAATACCCAGATTTTCAGAATCTGGTGTTTAGTACCCTCATCATACAATACCTGTGCGGAAAGTTTACCAAAACCAACCAGTGCTGATAAAATTCTAGAATTATATGCATGTAAGATAAGCATACATGAAATCTCAGAAACAAACTATGAACTGACAGCAAAGGTGATGGAGAGAGAGAGAGAGCTACCTGTATAAGAGGATGTTGCAACAGAGTGAAAGATATACAACTGAGAAATGCATTCATTGATTTAAGAGCATGTGATTGAGTATCAGTATCTGTAGATTGCCATCTCTTGACTTTGCTGTTAGAAACTCTGCCATGTTAAAAGTAACAGCCCACTCAATCAGGGTTAAAATATCCAAAAAAAATTCCATAAGATTATCATAAAACTATAACAGCTCCGAAGCAAACAATCTACATAAAACCCAATGGAAAAAATTAATCACAAAGATCCGAATCATTATAAAAATATGCTAAAAATTTGGCAGAGATTTTATTCCGTTGCTCCTAAAGCATTTGTTTCAACAACTGAGAGAATGTTATCGTGCATGCAACAAGACATCACATTTTCAACTGTCATAAAGAAAATCAAAGTTTGCAAGAAGTTAATATCTTACAGCTACATGACTTAGAATTCCATTTTTCTATTTGCTCCACAGAATAGCGAAGCTGTCGTAAAGAAAATCTAGCTTAGCCAGCAGTAGATATCTTACAGCTACACGTCATTGAATTCCATTTACTGTATGCTCCACAGAATAGAGGAGTTGAAATCATGAAGATTGTGAAGCCTAGCCAAGAAATCAGCAAAACAGTATCGCAATAAAAGATGCAATTCTCACCACATGCAAATTGGAAAAGTTTCAAAAGTAGTACTTCATGGCAACAAAAAGCAACCAACAGTTCCTTTTAAAACTTCATCTAGAGGCTAAGAGTTCTTTTAAGTTCTTTGTGAACCAGTTCTGAAATACCAACACATAAACCACAAATATGCACAAAAAAGGGAAACATAGCTATGCAGTTGAGGATCGAAGCAAAGAGATAAATAGAATCATCCAAGGGATGCTAGGTCATTGAACTGGGTTGCAATGTACGGTGCAAAGCATGCATCATCACATGCCATGCTGACATGTGCTAGAAGATGTTCCCATACCACAAAATGATAATCCTTGGTCCAGATGATTAAAAAATAAAGAGTGCTCTGTTAGCGAAGAGGTACAACAATTTCCTGGCATTCCTATAAAGTGACATGGCAAGTTTTTCATTCTTGAGGAGTTATGTGAATGAAAATCAGAATACACAAGTAGATGGACTTGAGATTCTATGGTGATGCAGGATCCAGTCAGCACCTTATCAATTGATTAAGATTACAATGTAGCTTGTCAGATTTTAAGAAACAAATTTGATATACTGATCGAGGGTTAAATATATATCATCCTCAAAATTTTTGGCTGTTTCTTTTCCTCTTAGTCTGCACTTTGAGAAACCATCTCATATCAATTTGCTGCCTGATAAAGGAAATAACAAGTATGGCACAGCTTCCGCCATTTAGAATGATTCAAAACAAAAACTCATCCAAGTTCTTTACAAGGAAAAAAGTGAGTGACGTAGCCGCATACTCAGCTACAACATCTCTTGGAATCCAACTCTTCTCCTTTTTTACAACCAAAACCCAAGTAGAAAAAAGAACTGCTTCGATCCTTATTTTATAAATTTCCAATCTAGTAAAAATTGTAGGCACTTCTTCTCTTTTTGAGAGTGCACAAAAATTACAGAAATGTGGATCAATGTACTCATTCTTACCCCAGTATAAAGGCTGTTCCTATGATCAAAATCCTAGTCACCCAACTCCAAAAGAAGCAATCATACCAAGACACCAGAGCTTCCCCAGAGTCATTTTCTTGGACCTATTCAATTATTTCACGAACAAAATTTTCCTTTCAAAGAAAATTTCAAGTGGATTAAAAAATGTAAATAATTGTATTTTCTTTTGCAAGGTATATTGGTTCACAAGATCTTTACTTTCTGATTGTTGTTTGATATCAATATTATGTATGCAGTATGGATATGAAAAATTCACACCATGTATATGCTAGAATATAAGTCGTTATATTATCATTATTATTCACTTTCATGGTGATCATAGGTGTCCACTCTGAAACCTTAGCTCCAGCGACGATAGGAAGAGTTAGTTCTTCGCAAGATAAGAATAGGAAGACATGGAACTCTAAATTTAAATTTACAAGGATACTAAAATTGGAACGCGTTGAGGATGAATTTCAAAGAAACCCTAAAAAGAACCGACCTACACGTCCAAACCCTAAAAATGAAACGGCCCAACAAGAAACAAGAATCATGAAAATTCACAGAACCTATACATCCACCGCCCTACGGGGCAGCCAAAGCAAGTAATCCAAGACCCGGTCCTCGCGAGACGCGAGCCACCAATCATCTCGATTTCATTGTTCTTTTATCTCTATCTCAGTGCGCCAAGAGGGCTTCACGACCTCAACCGGCGACAAAAACGAGGGACGACTGCGTACAAGAAAAGGAATCGGAGGAAAGAATATGAGAGGTGAGAAAGAAGGTTTACTTCATGCCGAGAGAGAGAGCCTGGTGCAGGCGCCGGCGAACGGTGACAACGTGATCGCTGATCTCCGGCTTCTTCCCCTTGCCGCCCATCTCGCGTCGCCCTCGCCCCAAACGAAGACGGGTCGGGCACAATTCAAATTACCAGATCAACAAGAGAGGATTACATCGCAATATAAATGCTTTCAGCGGGCCTTCGGAATATTAAGTATTTATGATTGTGGGATTTATCCACATAATTAGTATTAATTTAGTATTTATGATAAGAATATTAAGGATATTTAGATGTTTATATTGTACATATATTATTAATTAATAAATAATGAGCCCATATTAACTATTACTAAATATAATTACCTGAATTTTGTTCGACAAATAAATTTACATGTGTGATGGCCATATTGTGGATAGTGATGGTGATTTTGGTATTTAATCTATCTAAACATTTAGGTGTATCATATATACTCTCGCTAATATTAATTTACAAACTAATAAAGATACAAAAATAGTTAGATATTTTTATATTTTATTGATTTAAATTAGCTCAAATTAATTATAATCAAATGTGTCAATTTGAATTTTGTTAAAATGTAACATTCCAATTAAGATTAATATTAATTTATAAATATTCGATGAATGATCATTATTAATTTTAATTTAACTATTTTAGTTAGTAATTTGGGTCAAATAAAATCAATAGATGAGTTATCCTATAAGCCAATCTAACATTGGGGTATATTCAGAGTAGGAAATAAGAATTAAAATATTTATTCGAGTAGAATTATGGATGGAGTCAAATGACTCGTTCCCTAATTTTCTCTTGGTTACAATGCTTTCCCAACTCTTTCATTCTTTTGTGTCATCAAATAATACCGAACTCTGTTGTGCTGGAGTTGCAGAACTATGAGACACAGTGCAGCGTCGTGGAACCAAGCCGGATGCCTCTTCCGCCCATGAGTGGATCGCAATCAGCAGTTGATGACTCATTTAAGGGCTCATGGGAAATGGTAATTGAACAGTCTATCGATTATTTCGGCGACAAAAGACATTGGATTCCAACTCAAGAACCTCGTGCTGTTGATGTTCTTCGCATTCTTGTCCAGCTTCAGCGTGAAATTGCTCGCAGTCAGCAACTCAGATCACAGTCATCAGGATACTGAACAACTTGCACTTTCTTGTTCCTCGCGTTGGCCGCCGCTTACGTTTACTTCGCTGTGGTCATGCGAGGCAGATGCTGTGGGGAGAGATTACAAAAAGATTATTAAGACAAAAAAAAACCCTTTAAAATATTAGTTTCTTCTGTCCTTATGGCTTGATGTCGAGTGTAACATAGTGTGCTAAAGACTATAATGCATTCTAAAATCAGAAGTGTTAGGGAACATTCTGCCGATGGCTTGGCCCAATCCCAATTGTATAGAGTTACCCACGTGGATGCTTGAACGGAGGTGGTCGACATCAGGTCGGGTCCAGGCTTTGGGTCTAGAATAGATTTGAGGTAGAGGAAGGACGTATTCTTCCTCTCTTGTTGAATTACTGCTTCTTTGTCATCAAGTTTCTGCACACAAGTCGGGGTCGGGAGAGGGACTTCTTGACTCAACCCCTCCGAAGCTCAAGTTAGTGTTGGGTGGAGTTACGGGGAGTTGAGTTTTCAAAGTTCCTCCATTAATGATGGTCGGGAGGTTGGCTTTTATACCTGTGAACGAAGATCGGTCGTATATGGCCTATTAATGATCATTGATTCTTTGAGCGATTGGCTTGTACCTTTCGTATAGGCGCAGACCGACCTGCATGGATCAATATCACGCAACATCGTTCTAAGCTTTCTAGAGTGGCTTTGTACTCTGTGGCGCCATCTTTTACGACCTCAGATAGCACTGGAGTAGGCAGCCATCCCATCTGAGTCTGAGGTGTTGCATTGACACAGTGCACTATATTAGCCTTAAGGCTCTGCGTTGGCACTGATGTGGCTACTGATTGTTACCACTAGAGTGGTACCAGAACAGGGTCAAGGTGCACGCCTCAAGCACTATTTGGTTGAGGTGCACCACTCGAACACTGTTTAACCGAGGTGCACCATTCAAGTACTATTTGGCTGAGATGCACTACTCGAATATTATTTAGCCAAGGTGCATAACTCGGGCACAAACTAGGCATGTCTAGCTGAGACACATAACTCGAGCATTATTTAGCCGATGTGGCACAACCTGCGGGTACTAGGGGGGGGGGGGGGGGGGGGGGGGGGGGGGGGGGGGGGGGGGGGGGGGGGGGGGGGGGGGGGGGGGGGGGGGGGGGGGGGGGGGGGGGGGGGGGGGGGGGGGGGGGGGGGGGGGGGGGGGGGGGGGGGGGGGGGGGGGGGGGGGGGGGGGGGGGGGGGGGGGGGGGGGGGGGGGGGGGGGGGGGGGGGGGGGGGGGGGGGGGGGGGGGGGGGGGGGGGGGGGGGGGGGGGGGGGGGGGGGGGGGGGGGGGGGGGGGGGGGGGGGGGGGGGGGGGGGGGGGGGGGGGGGGGGGGGGGGGGGGGGGGGGGGGGGGGGGGGGGGGGGGGGGGGGGGGGGGGGGGGGGGGGGGGGGGGGGGGGGGGGGGGGGGGGGGGGGGGGGGGGGGGGGGGGGGGGGGGGGGGGGGGGGGGGGGGGGGGGGGGGGGGGGGGGGGGGGGGGGGGGGGGGGGGGGGGGGGGGGGGGGGGGGGGGGGGGGGGGGGGGGGGGGGGGGGGGGGGGGGGGGGGGGGGGGGGGGGGGGGGGGGGGGGGGGGGGGGGGGGGGGGGGGGGGGGGGGGGGGGGGGGGGGGGGGGGGGGGGGGGGGGGGGGGGGGGGGGGGGGGGGGGGGGGGGGGGGGGGGGGGGGGGGGGGGGGGGGGGGGGGGGGGGGGGGGGGGGGGGGGGGGGGGGGGGGGGGGGGGGGGGGGGGGGGGGGGGGGGGGGGGGGGGGGGGGGGGGGGGGGGGGGGGGGGGGGGGGGGGGGGGGGGGGGGGGGGGGGGGGGGGGGGGGGGGGGGGGGGGGGGGGGGGGGGGGGGGGGGGGGGGGGGGGGGGGGGGGGGGGGGGGGGGGGGGGGGGGGGGGGGGGGGGGGGGGGGGGGGGGGGGGGGGGGGGGGGGGGGGGGGGGGGGGGGGGGGGGGGGGGGGGGGGGGGGGGGGGGGGGGGGGGGGGGGGGGGGGGGGGGGGGGGGGGGGGGGGGGGGGGGGGGGGGGGGGGGGGGGGGGGGGGGGGGGGGGGGGGGGGGGGGGGGGGGGGGGGGGGGGGGGGGGGGGGGGGGGGGGGGGGGGGGGGGGGGGGGGGGGGGGGGGGGGGGGGGGGGGGGGGGGGGGGGGGGGGGGGGGGGGGGGGGGGGGGGGGGGGGGGGGGGGGGGGGGGGGGGGGGGGGGGGGGGGGGGGGGGGGGGGGGGGGGGGGGGGGGGGGGGGGGGGGGGGGGGGGGGGGGGGGGGGGGGGGGGGGGGGGGGGGGGGGGGGGGGGGGGGGGGGGGGGGGGGGGGGGGGGGGGGGGGGGGGGGGGGGGGGGGGGGGGGGGGGGGGGGGGGGGGGGGGGGGGGGGGGGGGGGGGGGGGGGGGGGGGGGGGGGGGGGGGGGGGGGGGGGGGGGGGGGGGGGGGGGGGGGGGGGGGGGGGGGGGGGGGGGGGGGGGGGGGGGGGGGGGGGGGGGGGGGGGGGGGGGGGGGGGGGGGGGGGGGGGGGGGGGGGGGGGGGGGGGGGGGGGGGGGGGGGGGGGGGGGGGGGGGGGGGGGGGGGGGGGGGGGGGGGGGGGGGGGGGGGGGGGGGGGGGGGGGGGGGGGGGGGGGGGGGGGGGGGGGGGGGGGGGGGGGGGGGGGGGGGGGGGGGGGGGGGGGGGGGGGGGGGGGGGGGGGGGGGGGGGGGGGGGGGGGGGGGGGGGGGGGGGGGGGGGGGGGGGGGGGGGGGGGGGGGGGGGGGGGGGGGGGGGGGGGGGGGGGGGGGGGGGGGGGGGGGGGGGGGGGGGGGGGGGGGGGGGGGGGGGGGGGGGGTGGGGGGTACTCGAATATTATTTAGCCAAGGTGCATAACTCGGGCATATACTGGACTATTTGGGTGAGATACATAGCTCTAGCATAGACTGGACTGTTTGGCCGAGATAGATAACTTTGGTGCTAGTTATAGGTGCCCTGCAATTCAATCATGTGAGTGATAACACGTGTGATATGATATGTATTCTTTTTTCATATTATTATTATGATATTTTCTCACTTTATATTACTTATTGGATATCCAATATATATATATATATATATATATATATATATATATATATATATATATATATATATATATATATATATATTGTGATGTTTATGGATTATGCAATGAGAATTAAATTGTGATGAGATCACGATAATAAGACCGATTCGCCTTTAAACACAAACCCTAAATAATCTCGGTCATAGTTACTCAAGATAAACATTGAGATAACCAGACATAATAGTGTACTATATACCTGTCCATATGATGGAGGTGGCTGGTCTCATAGCTACTCGTGTGGAGACACTAGGGATAAAGTGCAAGTGTTCATTGGAGAATAAGTTCACTGATTGATCTACTTACGTAATGTTGGATGGTTGATGATGCCTTATTGTCATACAATAATTCTGTCATCCTAGTGGGGTATCTAGTCCTTAGACTGAGACACTAAGGATATCCTATATGAGTACTCCACTCTTTAATACTGGACTTATACGTCTGAAGTTCCAAATCTAGCACAACCGGGCATCGGGAGTGGCAACCAACCTTACAAGGGCTATTGAGTATCGATAAAGGACATTCGCTATGCCTGGTATACGGGTCTGTAGGATATTATATGGATAAGAGACTATATATATGTGATAACTAAGGGCATATAAGTCTAATGAATTGAATTCCCCTATATCATCTAGGGACTACGGCGTAGTAATATAGTATGTCCGCAATTGATAAGTCGAGTGAATTATTATGGAGATAATATTCACTAAGCTAAAAGGAGTTCTAATAAGTATGGCTCACGGCTAACCTCGATATTTGGCCTAGAGGGTCATATACTTATTGGATATCCAATAAATCCTTGAATTATTGGATCTTATAGATAAGATCCAATAAGAGCCAATAATAGATTATTTAGTAGAGATCCACTAATGTAATAGACTTGGATAGTTGGACGGAGATCCAATACCCAATATAGTAGGATCTATTAGGGTTAAGTTGATAGGGAGCCTCTACAAATAGGAGGGAACCAAAGAGCCATAGGCTAAACCCTTTTAGTTGCAACCTCCTATTCTCCTCTCCCCTCTCCTCCTCAACTAGTAGCTCCTATTTGGGGTGTGTGGATAGCAAGAAGGACCGGCCCCTTCTTGATTGCGTGGTGCGCACAGCAAGGAGATTTGAGCAGCGATTTGAGGAGTATCTTTGTAGTCCTTGCTATTTGGATCACCTCTAGAGAGTAGGACATTTGACTTCCTTCATCCTCTCTCACATATCTACAGGTTTTCATGGATATACGATCTCCTTATGTAACACATCTTTCTTATATACATAGTTTTTGATTTTATGGGTTTTTACGTACCTATCTTCGCATGACGATAAAACCTTCTTTTCTAAAAAAAAAATCTTAGATTTTTATTTTCTGTTCTTTCGTTATATATGTGATGTCACCCTAGATTTTCCAATAGTATGGATGTTTGGGGCACCTTCATGGGAGCCTTGACACAAATGAGGTGGCTCCGAGGTGGTCTTCATATGACCCCGATTGTTTTGAGGTGGTCTTGAGGTCAGGCCAAGGTGGATCCTGGCTCGTCAATGAGTCCCTACACAAAGGTCAATGCTAGGAGTATTTCCCAACAAAACCTCTTTGATGCTCAAGTTAACTCTTATGGTGGTTGTGTAATGTAAAAGGGTTAATTGCAAAGAGATCTGACCCCTTGGACTAGCGTCGAGGGTTGACTTTTATACCTATTTGGTCGGAGGAATCACTTGGAATGATCGTAACGTCCCCCTCTAACGTTCTGTCAACCGGAGCGACAAGCCTATAATGGCTGTAACGCCTTTCCGCTATCATTTTGTCAACGGGGGGCGACGAGCCTGTAATGACCGTAACGTCATTCCTCTAGTATTTCTCTTGTGGGGACCAATTGAGGGGAGACAGACCTGATCGATTACCCGTAAATTACTATATGTGAGGGCTGATCGGGCCGACCCAAATGGCCCCACATGGACCATCATCCTCGAGGTCAATAAACCATATCTTCCACCATACCAACACCCTATGAGAATGATTGGGTCCTCGCCTCGGTGACAACTAGAGGGATGAGATTGGTTATCAAAATATTTCCTATCAATATATGCTTTAATTTTTTTATTTTTTATGAAATTGAGGCCTAAGTATTCGCTAATTTGGATTTTTTTCATGCTTTAAATATTCTCTAATCAATTTTAGCACAAAAGAATTGACTTATTAGTACTCATTGTTATATCAAGAAGAGAGAAATTATTAAATATTTAAAATTTGAATGATAGATAATTTTTTTCAAAGATAAAAAATATTTATATCTTATACCTCGTATCCTACTTTAATTGAGAGACGAGATGAACATAACTTGTATCCCACTTTCTAAAACTACTATATCAAATATCTATCTTACAAAACATCTCTAGTAAGTGTCCACAAGCATACATATAGCTCATAAGTGTTCATTAGTTTGTTTAAAAATCAAAACATATATTACAAAGCCAATTTAGATAATGAATTATTTAAATAGTTGGTTTGATGAGAGAATATAGTCTTTTAGATACTCTATCGATATATTTGATAATTGATGTGATATTTGATAATTGATATATCCAATAGGTGTTAATTGAATTTCATATATAAATCTCAATTGATCCAAAGTAATGATCATATCATTTGTTCCACATTATCTATTTCGAGATGATTATTCTGATAAAATGATTATCTTGGTCTAATGGTCCGAGCGGAGGTATGAACATTTTTTTATTTTAGAATGCATTATAATCTTTAGTGCACATTATTCCTTGAGACGACTCGACATCAGTACAACATAAGGATTTTGATTGTTTATCTCTATGTTGCTCGTTAATACTGCCATTCTTGTTTTTCAGACATAAGGACTTTGATGGGTTCATTCCAAACTGAATTTTGATAAGAAATAACATTTTAAAGGGTTTTTTTAATCATTGCACAAATGGAAAAAAAGATATTTTTTGAAAATATAGAAAAAAAAACCAGAAACCTATTATTTTTCTTAAAATATCGTCTGTTAATTTAGCAAGTTCCACATAGTCCCACATCGGGAAAATCAAGTTTGTTATCTCTTATTGGAACTATAATTAAGGGCCTAGACTTTGAAGCTAGACGCGCCACAAGAAAAATCTAAGTGTTTGCTTTGGATTTAAGTCCACACTCAGTTAAATAGTTTGAGCTTATAGTTTGGATTTTTTTTATTTAATATTTTTAGGTATTTTATGACCTAGGAATATCTTCCTAAGGCATTTGTAATTGTCCCTCTTTTTATGGTAATAATTTGCTCCTCTTTTTATGGTAAATTTCTTGGGGCTAGCTCTAACATCGTCCATATACATTCTAACAACTATTTGCCATCGAAAGTTTACGTATGCAGCAATGTAAGATTATTCTTTTAATCATATTTTTTATTCTCTTTCTCACACATTAATATCTTGGACAGTGTCAGCCTCCCATGACCGCGAGGAAGAAGAAAGTGCAAGTGTTCAGTATCCTGATAACTGTGATCTGAGTTGCTGCTTTCGGAGTGCTGACTGTGAGCAAGTTCACGCTGAAGCTGGACAAGAATGCGAAGAACATCAACAGCATGAAGATCTTGTGTTGGAATCCGCTGTCTTTGTCGCCGAACAATCCTGAGAAGACGCTCATCATACCACCAAATGTGATCTGCGTGGTGACGGTAGCAACTTTGGACATGGGTTTGAGCTCAGCTTTATGATCCATGGTGTCAATCTGCGGTAGGGGTCTTCCTCCCTGACAGTGAGGTTTCATGACGAACCAGACGATTACTCCGAGCAACAGCACCTGGGAGAGAGCCAGTGGAAGGTAACTCTCCAGATACGCAGATGCCGCAACAGTTGCTGTCACTGCCAGTAAGCCGAGTAAAGAGTAGCTCAGAGTTTTCAGGACCTTAGGGAAGAAAACTCTGGCGGTTTGGTTCTGCATCCTCGGTGGCGCGGAGTTCCATATCATCAAAAAGTGTCCCATCATGGAGACGAAGAACATTAGGAGGATGCTGACCTCCATGATTTGGGTGAGGGCTTGTTCTGAAGATTTCTTACTGTAACCTACTGAAGTAGCTACAAGCCCATTGAAAGCAAGGGAGGTGACAGTGGATGAGAGACTTTGGAATTGCTTCAGCTCCGACTTGTAGCTTTCGTAACCTGTTGCACCATGTTCATCTTCTGTTTGGATCGAGCAGCAGTAGATCAAGCCAATAATCAAGGATGGTGGAACTAGAGCAGCCAAAAAAATAAAGAGTTTGGGTATAAGATATAGGAAACTAGCAGCTGTGAGGACCAACAGAGTGTTGAACTTGATAGGAAAAGGAGATAGATCTATCAAACAGAGGAAGAGTAGGACAAGCTTCAATCTTCTATAGTCCCAAAAGATACATTACATTAATGGTATTCAAGATGAATCATTCTCTTTCAAGAAACTTTTTCAAGAATCAATAATCAATTTGACTTATTCTTTCGTAGACTTTTAATCTATTTTTTCTTCTTGATGTAATGAATCTTCCTCTTGATGCAATGAATCTTTCTTTTTTATGAACCCCTTTATGACACTTGAACAAGTTTAATTCCAACACAGAGAATAGGAGATGATGATGAGTAGGGTAATTGGAGAGCTAAACTGGCCGGCAAGGACAGCGGGATGCCGATCAGATAGCAAATATGAGGTAAGAAACATAGCCCAGAAAGAAGATTAGAGAAGGTAAGGATGCCAACCGTTTTACGTGGCCTTTTAATTCTCGGAAGCCAGTAAAAAGTGTCGTCACTGCCGTCATATTGATGGTGACAATAATAAAGGATAACCCCAGAATTTGTTTCATCCAGTTCACGTTGCCATGCCGTTCCCAGCTTCCATCGCTTTGACCTTCTTCCGTCTTTGTTCATGTCGAGGAAGCAAGAACAGAAAAGGTTAGATGCTTAGAAGAAAAAAGAGAAACGAAAACCAAGAAAACAACAACGTTAAGAGAGAGAGAGAGAGAGATCGTGTCTATAGTGTATTATTATTGTACATATCGCTAGGGTTAGGAAAGTGTGGGGAAGAACCACTGCTGAAAGCTGTAAAAGACATCGTTGCTTCGGATCATAGATTTAAATAACTGCAGTGGAGATGATGATGGGAAGGAATCGATAGACTGTTTAATTACCATTTCCCATGAGCCCTTAAATGAGTCATCAACTGCTGATTGCGATCCATTCATGGGAGGAAGAGGCATCCGGCTTGGTTCCACGACGCTTTACTGTGTCTCATCTACGTTCTGCAACTCCTGCACAACAAAATTATGTATTATTTGATGAGAGAAAAGAATGGAAGAGTTGGGGAAACGTTGAAGTGAAGAGAAAAGTAGGGAAAGAGAGGGAACTACTACTTGCTCCCTCCTGTTTGTTCCAAGTGGCGATCGAGACGACGCTTACCTACTGTGGAGAGAGGAGGAAAGAAATTATGTTTGCTTTTCCTCGTACGGTGGCAACGTGCTCTCCTTTCTCTAAGAAAACTGGACAAAACTACATCAGAAAACAAACGGAAAAACTTCCCCAGCGAGTAAGAATCGCTTAGAAAGAAGAAGACAAAGTAGAAGAGCTGCAGATTAGAGAGACAAAGGAGAAGAAGATGCACTCGCCGATCAGTTACAATAGCTAGAAGAAGAGACTTTTTGGAGAAAGAGGAGAACAGTTGATCTCCTAATTAATATACTCACCCCCAGCTCCTCCGAAGAGAAGAAGATTAATGCTCATCATATTACCTGAACCTGTAGACGAAGCTCCAGCTTTCCACCCATCAGATCCTGCAGGTGATGGGAACAGGCCGGAGACTATGAGAGAGAAAGATGACATCGACGAGTGTAAGTAGGTTGTTCTGTCAAAGACGGCGGCTCTCTCGACAGTAGGTTGCTTGGTTACTCGTCGCTTGTGAAAGGCATTAGATATTGTATATTGCGGAACTGAAAGAAGAATGGTTCGGTTCTAATTTCCAAGAAAAGTCTTCTGCCGACATAAACTCCGCTGCTGAGTGCTGAGACCTCTGTGATATATATATATATATATATATATATATATATATATATATATATATATATATATATATATATATATATATATATATATATATATATATAAGGAAAAGTTCTTCTAGAAGCTCCTGCCGACATAAACTACACTGCTGGGAGCTGAGAGCTGAGAGATCGCTGACGTAGAGGTTCTGACGTTGAGGCCGACAGTCACTTCTTGCATCAGAAGTAGAAGTAGGATGCAGAATTGCTGTGTAATCATTGACCATCTAGAATCTTTGACCATCTAGAAGCACATCTTTGTCCATTATAAAGTGGCCCATCCTCTAGGAACTCAACGGAACGATAGCAGGAGCACCGTGTAGAGGTTTAGGTAATATGATTTCTATCCATCTTCTTGATGAGAATTAATCTTCTTCTCTTCGGAGGAGCTGCGGCTTAGTATATTAATTGGGAGAGCAATCAATTGTTCTCCTCCTTCTCCAAGAAAGTTGCTTCTTCTAGCTGTTGAAACTGAACGGTGAATGCATCTTCTTCTCCTTTGTCTTCTTCTTCTAACTGTTGCAACCAAACGAGAAAAGCAAACGTACGTTCTCTTCCCCTCTCCCTTAATTTTCTTCTTCTGAATTCTCTCCATTCAGTAGGTCAGCTTCTTCTCGAACTCCACTTCGAACAAACAGGAGGTAGCAAGTAGTGCTTCTCTCTCTCTTTCCCTACCTTTCTCTTCACTTCAACGCTTCCCCAACTCTTCAATTCTTTTCTCTCATCAAATAACACATAATTATGTTGTGCAGGAGTTGCAGCGCAGCGTCCTGGAATCAAGCGGGATGCCTGTTCTTCCCATGAGTGGGTCGCAATCAGCAGTTGATGACTCTGAGGGCTCATGGGAAATGGTAATTAAACAGTCTATCGATACCATCCCACCATCATCATCATCATCATCATCTCCACTGCAGTTATTTAAATATATGATCCGAAGCAACAATGTCTTTTACAGATTTCAGCAGTGGTTTTTCGCCAAACTTTCCTACCCTAGCAATATGTACAATAATAATAGTCTTAAGAGACGCTCTCTCTCTCTCTCTCTCTCTCTCTCTTACATTTATGTACAGAAGAATGATTGTTGTTTTCTCGTTTTTTGTTTCTCCTTTTTCTCATTCAGCCATCTTACCTTTCTGTTCTTTCTTCCTTCACATAAACAAAGAAAAAAGAAGGTCAAAGCGATCGAAATTAGACCCGAACCATTCTGCTTTCTGTTCCGGTGGTTTCAGTTCCGCAATATCCAACATCTTATGCCTTCCACAAGCGACAAGCTTAGTAGCTAAGCAAACTACTGTCGAGAGAGCCGCCGTCTTTGACAGAGCATCCTACTTACTTACACTCGTCGGCCTCTCTTCCTGTCATCTTTCTCTCTCATATTCATCCGGCCTGTTCCCATCCCCTGCAGGATCTGATTGGTGGAAAGCTGGAGCTTCGTCTACAGGTTCAGGTAATATGATCTCTATCCATCTTCTTGATGAGAATCAATCTTCTCTTCGGAGGAGCTGCGGCTTAGTATATTAATTGGAAGAGAAATCAATTGTTCTCCTCCTTCTCCAAGAAAGTTGCTTCTTCTACCTGTTGAAACTGAACGGCGAATCCATCTTCTTCTCCTTTGTCTCTCCAATCTGCAGCTCTTCTCCTTTGTCTTCTTCTTTCTAAGTGTTGCAACCGGACGAGGAAAAGCAAACGTACTTTCTTTCCTCCTCTCTCTTAATTTTCTTCTTCTGAATTATCTCCACAGTAGGTAAGCGTCTTCTCGATCGCCACTTCGAACAAACGGTAGTTCTCTCTCTTTCCCTACTCTTCTCTTCACTTCAACGCTTCCCCAACTCTTCCATTCTTTTCTCTCATCAAATAATACATAATTTTGTTGTGCAGGAGTTGCAGAACGTAGATGAGACACAGTGCAGCGTCGTGGAACCAAGCCGGATGCCTCTTCCTCCCATGAGCGGATCGCAATCAGCAGTTGATGACTCATTTAAGGGCTCCTGGGAAATGGTAATTTAACAGTCTATCGATTCATTCTCATCATCATCATCTCCACTGTAGTTTAAATCTATGATCCGAAGCAACGATGTCTTTTACAGCTTTCAGCAGTGGTTCTTCCCCACACTTTCCTAACCCTAGCGATATGTACAATAACAATACACTATAGACACGATCTCTCTCTCTCTCTCTCTCTCTCTCTCTCTCTCTCTTAACGTTGTTGTTTTCTCGGTTTTCGTTTCTCCTTTTTTTCTTCTAAGCATCTAACCTTTTCTGTTCTTGCTTCCCCGACATGGCCAAAGATGGAAGAAGGTCAAAGCGATGGAAGCTGGGAACAGAATGGCAATGTGAAGTGGATGAAACAAATTCTGGGGTTATCCTTTATTATTGTCACCATCAATATTACGGCAGTGACGACACTTTTTACTGGCTTCCGAGAATTAAAAGGCCACGTAAAACGGTTGCACCTCGTTATCTGTGCCATGCTTACCTTCTCTGATCTTCTTTGTGGGCTAAGTCTTATGTTTCTTACCTCATATTTGCTATCTGATCGGCATCCCGCTGTCCTTACTGGCCAGTTCAGCTCTCCAATTACCCTACTCATCATCATCTCCTGTTCTCTGTTGATCCTCACAGCTGCTAGTTTCCTATATCTCATACCCAAACTCTTTATTTTTTTGGCTGCTCTATTTCTACTATCCTTGATTATTGGCTTGATCTACTGCTGCTCGATCCAAACAGAAGATGACCATGGTGCAACAGGTTACGAAAGCTATAAGCCTGAGCTGAAGCAATTCCGAAGTCTCTCATCCACTGTCACCTCCCTTGCTTTCTGTGGGCTTGTAGCTACTTTAGTAGGTTACAGTAAGAAATCTTCAGAACAAGCCCTTACCCAAATCATGGAGGTCAGCATCCTCCTAATGTTCTTCGTCGCCATGATGGGACTCTTTTTGATGCTGTGGAGCTCCGCGCCACCGAGGATGGAGAACCAAACCGCCAGAGTTTTCTTCCCTAAGGTCCTGAAAAATCTGAGCTACTCCTTACTCGGCTTATTGGCAGTGACAGCAACTGTGGTGTCATCTGCGTATCTGGAGAGTTACCTTCCACTGGCTCTCTCCCCGGTGCTGGTACTCGGAGTAATCGTCTGGTTCGTAATGAAACCTCACTGTCAGGGAGGAAGACGCCCGGATCATAAAGCTGAGCTCAAACCCATGTCCAAAGTTGCTACCGTCACCACGCAGATCACATTTGGTGGTATGATGAGCGTCTTCTCAGGATTGTTCGGCAACAAAGACAGCGGATTCCAACACAAGATCTTCATGCTGTTGATGTTCTTCGCATTCTTGTCCAGCTTCAGCGTGAAGTTGCTCACAGTCAGCACTCTGAAAGCAGCAACTCAGATCACAGTTATCAGGATACTGAACACTTGCACTTTCTTGTTCCTCGCGTTGGGAGCAGCTGCCGTTTACTTGGTCGTGGTCATGGGAGGCTGATACTGTCCAAGATATTAATGTGTGAGAAAGAGATTAAAAAAGATGATCAAATGAATAATCTTACATTGCTGCATACGTAAACTTTAAATGGCAAATACATGGGAGGCAGACACAGTCATAAAATAAGACTTTCTCTAAATTCTGCATGTATCGAACAGACGATATTTTAAGAAAAATAATAGGTTTCTGGGTTTGTTTTTCTATATTTTCGAAAAAGATCTTTTTTCCAGTTGTACAATGATTAAAAAAACCCTTTAAAATGTTATTTCTTATCCAAATTCAGTTTAGAATGAACCCATCAAAGTCCTTATGTCCGAAAAACAAGAATAGTAGTATTAACAAGCAACATAGAGATAAACAATCAAAGTCCTTATGTTGTACTGATGTCGAGTCGTCTCAAGGAACAATGTGCACTAAAGATTATAATGCATTCTAAAATAAAAAAATGTTCATACCTCCGCTCGCCTAAGTTCGACCATTAGATCAAGATAATCATTTTATCAAAATAATCATCCTGAAATAGATAATGTGGAACAAATGATATGATCATTACTTTGGATCAATTGAGATTTATATATGAAATTCAATTAACACCTATTGGATATATCAATTATCAATTATCAAATATATCGGTTGAGTATCTAAAACAGTATATTATCTCATTAAACGAACTATTTAAAGAATACATTATCTAAATTGGCTTTGTAAGATATGTTTTGATTTTTAAACAAACTAAATGAACACTTATGAGCTATATGTATGGTTGTGGACACTTACTAAAAATGTTTTGTAAGATACATCTTTGATATAGTCTTTTTAGAAAGTGGAATACATCGTCTTATCTCTCAATTAAAGTGGGATAAGAGGTATGAGATACAAATATTTTTCATCTTCGAAAAAAATTATCTATTATTCAAGTTTTAAATATTTAATAATTTCTCTTTTTTGGACATGACAATACAAACAAATTTGACCTAATCACTTAGAATATTTAGAAGCTAATGTCTTCATAATATGCAAGAAGACTGAACCTGTACTAATAAGTCAATTCTTTTGTGCTAGAATTGATCGGAGAATATTAAAGCACAAAAAAAAACCCAAACTAGCGAATACCTAGGTCTTAATTTCATAAAAAATAATTAAAAATATATATATATTGATAAGGAATATTTTGATAGCCAATCTCATCCCTCTAATTGTCACAAAGGCGCTAACATGAAAAAAAAAATCTCATTATCCTCACAAGGTGTTTGTACGGAGGAATATATGGTTTGTTGGCCTCGTGGATAACGATCCATGGGAGGCCATTTGGGTCGACTTGATCAACCCTCACAGACCGATCGAGTCTACCTCCCCTCGATCAATCCCTCCGAGAGAAATGCTAAGGGAATGGTGTTACGATTAGACTCGTCACCCCTCATTGATAGAATGACAGTGGAAAAGTGTTACGACCATTACAGGCCTGCCACTCCAATTGGCTGAACGTTAGAGCAGGGACGTTACAACCATTACAAGTGATTTCTCCGACCGAATATGTATAAAAGTCAATCTCCGACGCTTGTCTAAGGGGTCAGATATCTTTGCAACTAACCCTCTTACATTACACAACCACCCTAAAGCTAACTTGTGTGTCGGAGGGGTTGTGTTGGGAAACACTCCCGACATTAACCTTTGTACAGGGACTCATCGATGAGCCAAGATCCACCTTAGCTCGACCTTAAGGCCACCTCGAAATGATTGAGGCCATGTGAAGACCGCCTCGGAGCACCCCATCTGTGTCAGAGCTACCACGAGAACCCTAAAGAAGAAGAGCCCATAACATTTTGGCGCTAGAAGAAGAGCCCTAAATGTCATAGTAACATCTACTCATAAACCCTCTCAACAAGTTTTCTAGTGAGGAGGCTCTACCCCCAACCCGTAATACCTTTATGCAAGGAGGGCAACCACCATCTTTTCCTCAAGTGGATGAGTCTACCTTGGTGAAAACACCAAGGTTTCATAGGTGCAAATTCAATGACCCAAGACTAGCGCCTTCAAGGATGAATTCGAGACACTTAGTCATCCCCACTAAGGCCTTCCTAAACTTCATGCAATAAATGCAGGCCCTCTCGGGGATAATGCAAGTCATTGCCCCACTTCTTCCTCAGTTAGCTTAACAAGCTGTGTCGCCATTACAACCATGGCCAGTGCCTCAACCCCCACTTGCACCCGCACCTGTTAGGGTTCTTTTGACTTATCCATCATTGATAGCCCAGGACTATCATCAACCAACTAAAATGCCAATTGGAGCCCCTCGCTCTCCAATAGCGGAATTTTATGCACTTCTACACCAGGGGTCAGCCTTACTTGAGTCAGAGACCCAATCGATAGATTTAATGGCTGACTCCTAGAGGGCCCAACTAAATAGATGGATCATCTCTTGGATGATATGCACCAAGAATTCCAACCGTCGAAAGGGGAAGGCACAGACGACCTCACCTTAGGCCATTCCCAATTCATCCAGAGCATCCAAGAGGAGCTAATTCTGACAAACTTTTGCCTTCTATTCTTAGAGGCCTTTAATGACAGCTTCAACCCAATAGAGCATACTATAGCTTTCCAAGTTCAAATGTCATTGTATGGCACATCAGACACCTTGATATGTCAAGCATTTCCAACAACACTGAGGGGCTCGACGCGAGAATGGTACAATTGCTTGAAGCCACTCTTGATTTCCTTCTTCGCTTAACTCATAAAGGAATTCAAATTTTACTTTCTCAGGAATTTGCACCCAAGGCCATCCACGACGAAGCTGCTCGAACTGAGATAGAGAGAAAATGAAGCCTTTTTCAACTTTATCACATGGTTTACCAACAAAATTTGAGACATGTAGGATACCCACCCCTTTCTAGTGATACAAGCTTTTATGATGGGCAAAGAGACCCACTCTGTTTTTTTTTTTTCACTAGTGGAAAGACCACCGACGACAATCCCTAAAATACTTCAAAGAGCTAAT
Source organism: Musa balbisiana (assembly GCA_004837865.1). Classification (NCBI taxonomy): domain Eukaryota; kingdom Viridiplantae; phylum Streptophyta; class Magnoliopsida; order Zingiberales; family Musaceae; genus Musa; species Musa balbisiana. The sequence goes on from CM017192.1 coordinate 40,379,901, forward strand.
TAGTATACAACTGCGTAGGTGATGATCTCATATAATCACGAAGAAACTCACAAAAGGCAACACAAAAAACCTCATTGGGCGATGACCTCAAGGAAACATGGTCAACTTGAGATACCCCACTCAAAGTCCAAATCAATTCCCCTCAATATGCTAAGGACCAAGATATTCTTATACGTAAGGAAAAATGAATTTCTAAAAGGCCCACAACTGATGAGGACCCCCATAGGAAGGAGGGATAAATCAAAATACTGTCATTTTCACCATGATTGTGGTCATGACATCGAGAAGTGTTATGATTTGAAGAACCAGATTGAGGAGCTCATCCGTCGAGGACATCTCAAGAGGTTTATTTGTAAACACCGAGAGCCTTTGTCTCACCCACAAGGTATAATGGAAAAACAAATTAACATCATCATTAGTGGACTCACCATGGTCATGACATTGAGAAGTGTCATGATTTAAAGGACCAAATTCAGGAGCTCATCTATCAAGTACATCTCGAGAGGTTCATTTGTAAGCACCGAGAGCTTTTGCCTCGCCCACAAGGCTTAGCGGAAAAATAAATTGACATCATCATTGATGGACTCATCTCAAGAGGGGATAGCTCCTCGAGACATAAAGCTTACGCCCAAGCTACCATCGAAAAATGCTTGAGGCTAGAAAGAGGTGCAGAAAGCACTTTCAAATAAGAAGAGACATAATACCTCGACCCGAACCACGATGATACATTAATGGTCTCAATAAGTTTGATCAATACCTAGGTGAAAAGGGTCATGATCGATATAGGTAGTTCCATCGACATACTTTCTTTTGACGCTTTTTAAAAGCTTGGATTGTCGGCTAACAACCTCTTCCTAATAACGTTTTTATTGATGGGATTCATGGATGACTCTATCTGCCCACTTGGGACTGTGAGCCTACGTATCACATTCGACAAAACACCTTGCTCTAAGATGCTATTGACCAAGTTCATCATGGTAGATATCCCCTTAGCCTACAACATAATTACTGACTAACCTACTCTCAACCAACTAAAGGCTATTGTATCCACGTACCAAATGGTAATGAAGTTTCTAATATGGGTTAGCATCAAGGAGCTAAAAAGCAACCTAAGAGAGCCCTAACAATGCTACTTGACGGTGGTCTCAATGCTGAAGAAAGCCAAGTCTGAACCGGTGCTAATGGATCCTTGAGATTTTGGTAAGCCTTTATCACACCTAAAGCTAGTGGAATAGTTGATCGAGATACCGTTGGATAAGGCCTAACCTAAAGGACTTCTTATTGACCGAAGCTTGTCAAGAGGCATTTGAAGGATTAAATCATCAACTCGCTCAATTACTGCAACTATCCTCCTCCATCTCGGGCGAAGTGTTGAGCTTGTACCTTTCAATTATTGGCTAGGTTGTTAGCTCGGTGTTACTTTGGGATGAGTTATGAACCCAACAACCCATATATTACGTTAGCCATGCGTTGAGCGAGCTTGAGGACTGCTGCTCTCCTATCAAGATATTGACGTTCGTGTTGGTATTAGCGACAAGAAAGTTGCATCCATGCTTCTATACACACCCTATACGAGTGATTACTAATCAATTGTTGAGACAATTCCTTTCATAATTTTATGTCTCAGGATAGATGCTAAAGTGGTTAGTAGAATTGGGAGTGTTCGACATCAAATATATCCCAAGGATCACCATCAAGGCTCAAGAACCAAAGGATTTCATTTCAGAACTGATCGATATAGACGAACACGCCACCTTGACGTAGATTTTGTTTGTAGACGACTCAGCTACTATATAGAGGGGAGTAGTGGGACTCATGCTTAAGGGGCTGAACAACCAAGTGTACGAGCAAGCCATTCGATTTGAGGTCAAAATCTCTAATAGTGAGGCTAAGTATGAAGCACTCCTGTTAGAGCTTCGACGCTCGAGAACTCCAAATGTAGTTGGCAATATTTAGTTACTCATAATTGGTCATCAGCCAAGTAGATAGAAGATACGAAACCAGGATGCAATTATGACAAAGTACCTGGCTGAGGTACATCGCCTCACATGCAATTTCCCCTAGCTCACTATGCAGAAGATTCCTCGGGCCGAGAACACTCAAGCAGACGCGCTGGCGAAGCTATCTTCCACCCAATCATCAAAGAAGAACCAACTGATGGTCGAGGTGCTTCCCGCCCGATCCATCAAAGGATGCAGTATCACATGGTCGAGGAGGAGCTGAGCTAGATAGATGAGACTCTATGTTACAAGAGAGACAGAACATTGCCCATCAACCGCTTGGTGGCTTCGAGGGTTAGACACCACCAAGCATAATATTGTATAATTAATGATCGCTTGTGCCATAGGTTCTTCAGCTAGCCCCTCCTTCAATGCTTGTCACCACAAGAAGTCTACGAGGAGTTTATAAGGGGGCACACCCTTGCCTTTAAGGTCCTTCGACAAGGTTTTTACTGGTCGACCTAGCGCAAAGTTGTGATTACCTATGTCTGAAGGTACTAGCAATACTAAAGGTTCACTCAGGTATAACGCTAGCTTGTGGTCCCCTTGAGCTCGATCGACTATGCATGGCCCTTCGCCCAATATGAAATAAACTTCTTGGGACCTTTCTCGCCCATGTTGGGCCATAGAATGTTACTCATTATGGGAGTGAATTACTTCATAAAGTGGGCAGAGGCCAAACCACTAGCAACAATCACCGAGAAGTAAGTTGAATAATTTGTCTAGAGGAATATAATTACTCACTTCAAAATCCTAAGAGCTCTCATCATGGACAATAGAACCCAGTTCAACAACAACAGTAGGTTTAAGGAGTTTTATGGAATTCAACTAAGGTTTAGCTCTGTGGCTTACCCCCGAACTAATGGTCTGACTAAGGTCACCAACCGAGCCATTCTAGAGGTACTAAAGAAAAGGGTCATCAGAGCAAAGGGCACCCTAGTGGATGAACTCCTAGGCATCTTGTGTGCATCCCACACAACACCTAAAATTGGCTCGAGTGAATCGTCATTCAGCTTAGCATTTGGTACTGAAGTCATAATCCCACCCGAGATAGTCTTTCCGACTCCTTTAGTGGAAAACTTCGATGCTATATCCAAAGGACTTTGGGCTGAACTTGACTTGATTAGTGAGGTCAGAGCTGAAGCACATCTTTAAATCCTAAGATACAAACTAGCAGTGACAAGCTCTACAATTGCAAAGTCCACTTGTGGAAGGTTGAGATCGAGGATCCGATGCTTTACAAGGATGAGGTAAGTGACCGAACCAGATCATAAGGAAAGTTAACTTTAAGCTAGGAAGGACCTTACCATGTGGTAGAGGTTGGTTGGAACAAAATGTATAACCTCAAGACCACTGAGGGTGTAGTGCTCCTAAGGACTTCACATTGCTAACTGAAAAAAAAAATTATTCAACCTGTGCCAAAGTACAATGGAGGTTCCAAGCCATATATGTCAAAAGTGTGTGAGTTAAGAAATCTGACCCATAGCAAAATAAATCTACTACCTCATAGGCACTAGGCCAAATGAGCTTGTGGTCTGTGAATCAGGAAACTCAACCTGCGCAAAGACATCATTGTTACAATAGAGGTTTCGAGTCAAATATGCCTAAGACATTTGAGTCAAGAAAATTTGACCTATGCTAAGACTTCTGTTGTTGGGAAATTTGGGGTAACATCATATGCGTAGCGGAAAAACAAAAGACAAAAATCTCTGATTTCCTATAAAAAAAATTTCTTCTCATCGTACGAAGATTGGTGCACAAAAACCTATAAAATAAAAAATTACGTGTATATAAAAGACGCATTACCTAGGAAGATCGTATATTCATGAAAACTTACATATATGTAGGAGAGGATGAAGGAGTTTATATTTCTTCCTCTCTAGCAGTGATCCACGCAACAAATGCGGCGAAGACACTCTTCGAATTGCTGCATAATCTTCCTCTTCACGCGCACCATGTGATTAAGAAGGGGTCGCCCCTTTTTGCTATCTACACGTCCCAAACTATGGCTATTGACCAGGGAGGAGAGGGAGGGAGGAGTATAGAAGGTAGTAGCTAAAAAAAGTCTAGCCTATACCCCTTTAGTTTTCTTTTATTTATAGAGGTCCATATTAACTTAACCCTAATGGATCCTACCATATTATGTACTAGATCTTTATCCAACTACCTAAGCATATTTAATTAGTAAATCTTTACCTAATAATCTCTTATTGTCTCTTATTAGATCTTATCCACAAGATCCAATAATTCAGGGGCTTACTAGATATCTAATAAGATAGAGGCTTTAGTAGATATCTCATATTTAAACATTTACTCGTTGTAACACCTTTTATATGTGTATGACCCTCTTAACTAAATATTGAGCTGGCCGTAAGTGATATCTGTCAGAACTCCTTCTAACTCAATGAATTATCATAAGAGATAATAATTCACTCGACTCATTAATTACGGACGTACTAGGCCACTACGCCATAGTCCTCAAACGATACAAGGGAATCCAATATATTGGACATATCTATCCTTAGTTACTATGTATTTATAATCTCTCATTCATCTAATATCCCAAAGACCATGTACTAAGCATGGCGCTGTTAAACCTATATATAATCTACTCAAGTCTTACTCTAATCATATTCTCTTATAGAACTATTTCTCTCTTAATCCGAATGACCTTGAGGATTTACTTGAGTGAGAACATATATGATATTTCTCTTATGACAATAAGAGTGGATGATCCTCTATTGATACTCAATTGTTCTCGTATGGTTGGCTACCACTCTCAATGACTGGCTATACTAAATCTAAAACTTCTTGACCTATAAGTCTGATATCAAAGAGTAGAATACTCATATAGGACATCCTTAGTATCTCAAGTCTAAGAACTAAATATACAACTTAGATAATAAAATTACTGTCTGACAATGAGGTATCATCAACCATTAAGCATTCAGTGAGCAAATCAATCAATGAACTCATTCTCAAATGAGCACCTGCATTATATCCCGAGTGTCCCACACGAGCAGTTGTGACCAGTCATCTCCATCATATGGATAGGTATACAACACACCAATATGTCTAGTTATCTCGATATCCCTCTCGAGTAACCTATGGTTGAAATTATTTAGGGTTTATGTTTAAAATTGAATCGATCTCATTATCGTGATCTCATCACGATCCGATTCTCATTGCATAGATACATGAACATCACAATACATGCAAGAGATAATATAAAGTGAGAAAAATATCAATAAATAATAATAAATAAAAAGAGTATGTATTGTGTTGCACGTGCCATCACTCACGTGATTGGCTTGTAAAGCACCTATGTCTAGTATTTACTACGGTAGAGATGTCGAGCCAAATGTGCCCGAGACGAATGAGATAAAAAAATAACCCCACATACGATAGAGATAACAAGTCAAATGTACTCGAGGCATGTGAGTCGAAAAAATCTGACCTACACCAAGACTAATCTGCTATAGAGAAAGTATAAAACCAATATACCCGAAACACTTAAATCAGAGAAACTCAACCTGCAAGATGAAATCTCGAATGCTCCCGTATCGTTGGAGCTAAATGACATACTACAAACCCCCTTCTTCTTTTTTTTTTTTGTAAAAGCCCAGAAGCACTCCTTTGGAGGTAGGACAAATGATAAGGAATATTTTGGCAATCAATCTCATCCCTCTAGTTTATCACCACAAAGATGCTAACATGGAAAAGCAAGGACCCAATCATCCCCACAAGGTGTTGGTATGGAGGAAGATATGGCTTGTCAGCCCTGTGGATGATGGTCCATGGGGGGCCATTTAAGCCGACTTGATCAGCCCCCATAGATAGTAATCTATGGGTGATCGGTTGGGTATGCCTCCCCCTTGGTCAATCCCTACGAGTGAAACACTAGAGGAATGACATTACTATCAACACAGACTTATCACTCTCATTGACGAAACAATAGTGGGAAAGTGTTACGATTGTTTCAAGCCTATCGCCCTCGTTGATGGAACGTTAGAGGGGAGATGTTACAGCCATTACAAGTGATTTTTCTGACCAAATAGATATAAAAGTCAACCCTTAGTACTAGTATAGAGTGTCGAATATCTCTGCAATTAACCCTCTTATATTATACAACCACTCCAAAGCTAATTTGAGCGTCGAAGGGTCGTGTCGGGAAACATGACCTTTGTGCAAAGAGTCGTCGACGAGTCGGGATCCTCCTCGGCCCAACCTCAAGACCACCTCAGAACAATCGGGGCCACACGAAGATCATCTCGGAGCCACCTCATCTATGTTAGAGTTGCCATGAGGGTGTCTCAGACATCCCTATACTTTCGGGTCCAAATCGAACTGAGCTGACTCAACCACCGATGGCAAAACCCCACAACATATATAATATATAAATGATATTTTTTTTTCGTACCATCAATATATACTCTATTCTTCTTGTTTGTGTTCTTGCTTCCTTGATTGCTCACAGTACATCAAACAGAAGGGAAAGTTTACAGAAATCTATCAAACTTACATGTGCAGATATGTGTTAGGAAGGTGATCCTAAGATAAAACGAACTGCGAAAGGAATAAGCAAATCATATGTAGAACAATAGTAATTTCTAGCACAAATTGAAGGCACACCTTCTCCCCAGATGGAAAGGTCACACAAAGAACCCAAAGAGAAAGCAAGAAGAGAGATTGTGTAAAGATGCCGGCTGACCTCCGCGCGTCCATGCGTGTGCTGCTGCTCCGGAGTGCTCTCCTTCGCTCCATGTGCGATTGAGGAGGCTGAGGCGAGCCGCCTGTGGTGTATCAAGTCAATCGGGCAAGCTTTTCCATGGGAAGAATAGTCGAGACTTGACCCGTGCTTAATGCCATCCACTCATCGTCTCATCAGTGGACGATGATGCTGATGGCTGTGTCTGAATTCGGATGATCCCTTTCTTGGCAATGATGCCGAATTATGTTTGTTGGCAGAAGATGAGGATTGCAATGGGTGCACCCATTGGTTGGTCGATCGAGACACGTAAAATTGACCGGAATCTTAATTTCAAATCAAATCGGGCAAATTCGACATGACCGAAGTCCATGAATCCGAATCCAATTAAAATGTGTTGCAAAGTTTGATCCGCTCATGCTCTTATCGGATTCGGGACCGGTCGGGTCCGGAAATTCTCACATCTTACACGGGGTTCGGGTTAAGTCGAATCGGACCCGGTAAGATCCCCTACGGCTACTTGTATCCTTTCAAATTTCAAACTTTCAAACGACCTCAAAAAGCGAACTCTTCCCGTACTCAGCTTTCCTCGCCTCCCTCCTTACCCTCTCGCCGTTCCCAACGAAGGAGCGGACAGAACCCTCGAGCTCGGCGCATCGTGTCGTGAAATCCGCTCCAAAGATAAAGAGAGCTATAAATCAGGACAGGGATCGGAGACCAACTCTTTGTGGCGGCGAAAGGTCTTGAGCCCGCTCCGCTCGTCGGGGGTTCCTTCGGGGTTGTTTTGGAGCTGCAGCAGACTCCCGATTCTCGAGAAGACCCCCTCGATCGAACCCCGATTCCCGGTCGCAAGATCGTGGCGACCCTATCTTTCTTCGCGACATGGAGCTTGCACATAGCTAAGGTACGTCTTTCTCTGCCCGGTTTGGGGATTTAGGTTTCGTCCTGGTTCTTGGAAAGCGTCAAGGTAGGAGCTTTATGATGTTTCCTCCAAATGGGATTTGTAGTTGATGTTTTTGCCTGTGTCACCGAGCTAAAAGTTTTTGTTCGGGTAGTAGAAAGATCGATTTAGTTCCTTTGTGATGGTTGTGGGCTTTTGCAGAGTAGAAAGTTCCTACAGCGTTAATTTGGGATTTGGGTAAGTTTTAATTTCATGTATGGGCTTTTCCCACTTCTTCAAGAAATGTCATTGCCTGTTTCTTTTAGTTTCTCTTCTTCTTCTTCTTCTTTAGTCTCTTTCTTGCTTGTTACGATGTGAAGACCCATCAACGCTTAGCAACTTGACTAGGTTGAATTACAAGGCTTGGAAAGCGAACAACTTGCTTCTCCATCATTTTCATACAGTAATATATTTGTGTCTCGTTATCTTTAAGATAGTAGATGATGAATTATTCATATGGAGAAAACCTTTTCTTGATGGCTATCAGCACATACAATTAACCAACCTTCAGTTTCTCTTGGTTGCAATTTCTTTGTTCCCCAAGTAGGAATTGATTTCATGCCATCATACGAATCCTTTTGAGTCGGATTTGGATCTTGATAACTATGACTGGAACCATCATGCTATATGAGTAAAATCGGATTCTTTATTGTTGTTCGTAACTCGCCGAGTCCTGGCTTATGCAATTGTTCAAGTACAGGAAGCTTTTCGATAGATGATCGTGTTCTCAGGAAATTATTCTTTCTTCTTTTTGTTAGATTTTTCAGGATATTGTTGATCTTTGCTAAATCATGAATAATCGTGTCAGTGAATTTTAGCTTGCTGGGCTCGTGCTGGATTCAAAATGAGAGAAGATATTTCGTCCAATGCTCGAACAAAGTTTGCCAAGTGCTCTGACCATAATCAAATTATGAGCACCAACACTAAATCCGGTGGGAATCCTGTAAAGCCGAAGTCTTCTTCGTCGTGGGGATCCCACTTTGTCAAAGGCTTCACCACAGATAAGAAATCCAAACAGCAGACGTCAATTGCCAACAAGAAGCAATCTATTGCTAGCTCAGATGTCTCGAGTCAGAAGAGCCACTCTGTGTCATACCATTCTCGGGTTAGACGATCTCTTGTAGGTGATTTGCCATGCTCAGCTAATGCTGCTCAAGTTCATCCTCATGTGATTGATTCCCATCGGATTACATCCGCTGCTTCTCATGACCTATTTCTGGAGCTGGATCACTTGAGAGAACTCCTTCGAGATGCTAAAGACAGAGAATCGACGTTGCAGTCTGAGCTGCTTCAGTACAAGGAAAACCCAAGAGCTCTGGAGCTTGAGAAACAAGTTGATTCAAAGAGAATCGAAACTGAGAAGCTCACTTCCAGACTCAGTTCATTGGAAGCTGAAAACACGAACCTTTCGGAACAATTGGCCTCTTTGACTTCGAGCTTGCAAAACTCCCAAGGAGCTGATTCATGTGCACAGGTACAGAAGCCATCATACAAGAATCTAGAGATCGAGGTTCTTGAGCTGCGCCGGCTGAACAAGGAGCTCCAGTTTCACAAGCGAAATCTAGCATTTAGGCTTTCCTCAGCTGAATCCCAACTTGCTGCTCTCGCAAAGGTTACTGAGGTACTATAACTAGTAATTCTTTCATGTTAATGTTATGAGCTCTATCTCTTTCAAGAATACTGATCTTAGTTTCCCTCCCTCTCCCTCTCTCTCTCTCTCTCTCTCTCTCTCTCTCTCTCTCTCTCTCTCTCTCTCTCTCTCTCTCTCTCTCTCTCTATGCAATGCATGCAGAGTGATGTACTGGCGAAGGTTCAAGCTGAGGCATTACTGTTAAAGCACACAAATGAGTGCCTGAGCAAACAAGTCGAGGGTCTGCAGATGAGTAGGCTCAATGAAGTTGAGGAACTTGCTTACCTTCGTTGGGTCAATTCATGCTTGCGCCACGAACTCAGCAACTCAGACAAATCACTCAGTAAGATCTCGGATTTAGATGATCAGTTTGACAACAAGAGCTGTGACAGAGTCATCATGACAACAGCTGATCAAGACGACAACTCAGACAAATCTGCACCTCTCGAAGTATGTAATTCTAACCGAGCAGGCCTCATCAAAAAGCTTGTGAAATGGTCTGAAAACAATGAAGAATACCAACATATAGATTGCGAAACACTGTTGGATAAAGACTGGATAGAGGCCAAGGAAGGGAGAAGCCCCTCACGAAGACACTCTATCAGCGGACCGAAGAGAACGGTAGAAGAAATTGCAATTAACAAGAGAAGACAATCTGATAGTTTTGTTTCTTCCAAGGAATTACATGATGAAACATTTACCCCTGGAGATTGTCATCCAACAAGGGATAAGCACTTGCTTCTTGTACAAAAATATGATCTGCTCGGCACTCAAAGTCCAAGATTCTCTGCAAGCAAACCAGAAAGTTTCAAGGTTGCATCTTTGGATGTGGAAAAACGTGTACTCCGAATTCCCAAGCCTCCTCCAAGGCCTTCCAATTCGGTTCCTAATGTAACAAAGGCAGATGGGACGGTTCCACTGCCACCACCGCCTCCACCACCACCACCACCACCTGCTTTTCGAAAGTCCTCCACAAGAAAGACAGGATTGGTGCAGAGAGCCCCACAGGTGGCAGAATTGTACCACTCACTCATGAGAAGAGACTCGAAGAAGGATCCTTCTGGTGGAGGAATTTGTGATGTCCTTAATGTTGCAAATGTCCGCAGCAGCATGATTGGTGAAATAGAGAACCGATCCTCCCATCTGCTTGCCGTATGAGACACAATCGATCACTATTATTTCCGAACTAAGTGTGTTTTTAGTACATTTGAAGCATAATATTTATCTTCTTCTCCTTTTTCTTCTGCAACCAGATAAAGGCAGATGTCGAAACACAAGGTGAATTCGTGAAGTCCCTGATAAAGGAGGTTAATGATGCTGCATATCATGACATTGAAGATGTTGTCGCATTCGTGAAGTGGCTTGATGACGAATTGTGCTTTCTTGTGAGCATGCTTGATCAACACTTCCTTTGTCGTCTGGCAGTTTTGAAGAACCTCTAAATCAATTTGCCTTTATTTTTCGAAGGTTGATGAGCGGGCAGTGTTGAAGCACTTTGATTGGCCTGAGAAGAAAGCTGACACTCTGCGAGAAGCAGCTTTCGGATATCGTGATCTGAAGAAACTGGAGTCTGAAGTTACAAATTACAAGGACGATCCTCGTCTACCTTGTGATGTTGCATTGAAGAAAATGGTTGCATTATCCGAAAAGTAAGACCATTTAGTGCTTTCTTGAATCACATTACTCTTTAAAAATCCATGTTTATCGTGTAATTGACACCAATCTGATTCATTTTCTCGTGGAAAAAAAGGATGGAGCGAAACATTTATAATCTTTTTCGCACAAGAGATGTGATGATACGCCATTGCAAGGAATTCCAGATACCGACAGATTGGATGCTGGATTGTGGTATCATTAGCAAGGTACAAATTCTCAGCACATCATCAATGGCTATACATAATAAATTAATCGAAGGCTACTTGTTCTAAAGATGAGGTCTTGTCTTTGTTCATCCAATGAGCTGTACTACTGCAATCGCAAACTTTTCATTCATTTTAAACCTTCTTGGCAACATTTGGTTTATGCAGCCATTTCTTTGTTAAGATGAAAGGACTGGAATGTATTCGAATGTTTAATCTTAACTTGCTTCCTAGTGATTCCTTCAGTTGGATGGTTGCAGATAAAATTTGGATCGGTAAAGTTAGCTAAGATGTACATGAAAAGAGTTGCAACAGAACTCCAGACGATGGGAGTCTCCAACAAAGATCCTGCTTTGGAGTATATGCTTCTTCAGGGAGTGAGATTTGCTTTCAGAATTCATCAGGTATGTGAAGATAACTGATGGAGTATAGTAACCAATGTTTTCTCAATAGATTTGTGTTTGGTGGCTTTCAGAATCTTTAATGCTATAATAATTGTAGGTTTTCATTTCCACTTTTGTTCAGTAAATAAACCAAACAATTCAACCTGCACAAACATCATTGCCAATAACATTATACTTGAGTAAATTGTGGAGTACAGAATTTACATACAATAACATGGTAAATAAATGGTTGATGGTCAAAAAATATTTCATTGTAGAATGTAAGTCTGGTTTTGGGGTTTCTACTACTTCCTAGTTAAGAACTTTCTCTGGCTCTCGTCTTTATACTGTGTTCTTGACAATGCCTATTCGATACGGTTGATAAATCCCCACAGGCATGGATTTCAGTAAGGATGTAGAAATTCTTGGATTTATTTTGTTCATGGATTGTTACCTTGGACTAAGTTTCAGTGGCCAAACTGAGAAAATATAAAGAAATCCTTTTCGATTACAATCTTAAAAGGGCATGAAATATCAAAACAAAGGGACATTGACTTGTTCACAATGAAAAGATCATGTTTTTGAAGATTATATGCTGAGGTTAAGTGTCTGCATCGCAGTTTGCCGGAGGGTTTGATGCAGAGACGATGGATGCATTTGAGGAGCTGCAGAACCTCGCATACGTTAGAAACAAGGCATAGGAAAAGAAACAGAAGCTTACTGTCTCGGTAAGCAACATGCGATCGATGTGAACATGTTGCAGTAGTGTTCGCCATGCTTGTTCTTGTAATGCTTTTTGTACATGTTGTGAAACCACTGCAGTGGAAACCACAAACGATGCAGGGTGTGTGCATGCTTGGTTGTGACTGTCACAAAGGAACGCTAACCAAACGTTGTGAGACTACTTTTTTGTTTTCTTGGGTAGTTGAATCATTTTTGTGGCAGTGTCAACTGTTCTGATGATGTTTGCAACCGCAATTTGCTAATTGCTACAGCTATGGATGGAAGAGTGAAAGGTTTCTCGAATAAATAGAAGAGCCAAACAACACTTCAACTGAGGAACGGTTCGGTTCCGGTTCCAATTCCAATTCCTCTTTTGTCATCTGGACCTTAGTGATGCCTGCTCCTCTCACTCTTAGGTTAGTCTATCCTCATCCTCGACACTCATGCTTGGCCAATGCTACCCTCCACTATCATTAAACCGTTGGTCAGTCTTTCAAGTACCTCAACTCTACCCACCATGTCATCGATGCCATGGCCTCCGTTGTTGAGAAACCTGATTGTCATCGGAAAAACATCTTCCAAATTCGATCTTCGTACAAAAAACATCTCGAGTTTTTCGTTTTCACCTCAAAGATATCTCAAACAACCCCTACACATACAGATTCGTATTACATTATGCATCCTAAATTGATCCAAAAAAGATGACACATCACAAACAACAACATTCTCGACTTTTAATTTCCGCATGCTGCGAAAAGTCAGGTGCAGACAAGAAAAAGCCAGATAAGAGTACAACACGTTAAGGCACTGCATGTCTCAACATATCATCACATGGACGAGAAAAAAAGGGGAAGACAACCATACAAACATAGAACTGGGTCTACTAGTACAAACCAAATTCAACATTTCTTAGGATCACTCTGCCATCTCCTCTTCCTCTTCCTCATATTCTTCCTCGTCCGCTGTTGCATCTTGGTATTGTTGGTACTCAGCCACCAGATCATTCATATTGCTCTCGGCCTCTGTAAACTCCATCTCGTCCATGCCCTCTCCAGTGTACCAATGCAAGAAAGCCTTCCTCCTGAACATGGCTGTGAACTGCTCACTGACCCTTCTGAACATCTCCTGGATGGACGTTGAGTTCCCGATGAAAGTGGAAGCCATCTTCAGCCCCTTAGGTGGAATGTCACACACGCTCGACTTGACATTGTTCGGTATCCACTCCACGAAGTACGAAGAGTTCTTATTCTGAACATTGAGCATCTGCTCATCAACTTCCTTCGTGCTCATCTTCCCACGGAACATGGCCGAGGCAGTTAAGTACCGGCCATGACGGGGATCAGCAGCACACATCATGTTCTTGGCATCCCACATTTGCTGGGTCAATTCAGGAACTGTGAGGGCCCGGTACTGCTGTGAGCCTCTGGAGGTCAAGGGTGCAAACCCTACCATAAAGAAGTGGAGGCGGGGAAAAGGGATGAGATTTACAGCAAGCTTCCGGAGGTCGGAATTAAGCTGCCCAGGGAATCGAAGGCAGCATGTTACACCACTCATTGTAGCAGAGATCAGGTGATTAAGATCGCCAACTGAAACATGAAAAGGATCAGCAATGTCAAAGAAACAATGCAAATTGCAAATTGCAAATGTATTTTGAACTTGATAAAGTGTAAAAAAAATCTAGGCCAACAAAATGGAAAACTTGAACCGCATTTACATAGGAATGTTGTACTTGTAAACAAAGAAAAGGCATGTTGAAGCACAAGATGACTGATTGTTCCCAGAAAGACACAAAAGAAGAAAAAGGTAATAAAAAACGTAAAAGAGGCATGTAAAAGATAAGCAACTATGGTTATTCTTGTAGCAAAGCATTACATGTTTAATTTTAGTAAAAACAAAAGAAAAGCATCAAAGCGTCTGCATCTTCTTAATTTAGACAAATTTTAAAAAATGATTCTTTAAACAGCATAAAAGAGAATACATGGATATGCAGGTAGTACTCACAAGTAGGATTTGCAAGCTTCAGAGTGCGAAAGCAGATATCATACAGCGCTTCATTGTCAAGGACCATACACTCGTCAGCATTCTCAACAAGCTGATGAACTGAGAGGGTAGCATTGTATGGCTCCACAACTGTATCAGACACCTTTGGTGATGGGAATACAGAGAATGTGAGCATCATTCTATCTGGGTATTCCTCCCTGATCTTAGAGATAAGCAGGGTGCCCATGCCAGATCCAGTCCCTCCTCCCAATGAGTGGCACACTTGGAAGCCTGCAGAGCAACAAAATAGTTTAAAGATTAAACAGCAGGGTTGCAGTTTTGCTTGCAGCATTAAGTACATAGAACACCACATAAACAAGAAGGGGCAAAAGACAATTAAAATCTGACATATGCTTGCAAATGAAGACCAGAACTTATTAGACAGAGAAGCCACTGTAATTTTTTCTGCAGCTGATATCAACAAAATCTACGCAAGAGGGGACCGAGTTCTCAGCATCATGACTGAGAAACTTTGGGAACCATTCATAACTTTTCTTCTCTACCTCTTAGGAGACCGAAAGTCAAATTTTACCAATCAACATCCAGAAGAACTTATCCACTCTGTAAGAATTGACCGACAGCAGAGTTCAGAAATGTACTCTTTGGACAGCACAAATTCTATATTTCTCTATGGTATATGCGGATCGGATAGTGATCACCACAAAAAAGGCAAGATGAAAGTTGAAATATCTTTGATTTGTTTGAAGTTGATCAAAGCTAGAGACGCAAATGAACAGGTGCCACTAGTAAATTCCATTCCCAATCGAACATATAACAGTATTTAGACATGTAAACAGCGGACTCCAGCCTTTTACATGACCAAGTACTTATAGCTGAAAATTCAATTTCCGCCGAGCATGAAGTCCTAGACAACCCAATAGGCTAAACCAAGAAATTAGAAAAGAGAGACAAATCAAGTCTTGTAATTTCCATTTCAGTTATCTTGACAGGTCCTAACTTGGATAGGTCATAATTACAAAACACCAGTTCACTCTTATCGTTTGAACAAAAATCACAAGAACGGGTCAATGAAAAGCTTGATGTACCATATTCACAGGCTTGATTAATAATGTCATTCCAATTTCTAAATATTATAAATGGAAAGGATAACGGAAGACCAAAAAAACAACAAAAATGCAGTAGTACATGATGTGTAGAGCAGCAAAATAATCGCACAGTATGTTTTCATTTGTTAGATCGAAGCCCTCTAGATTAACGGAAAAAAATTGCAGAATAAAGATCCCGAGATTACTCTATCAGGAACCCTTAATATACCCAGATCTCATGCAAAAAGACGTAAGCCAATAAAATAACCAAAAAAGGACAAAACTTTGTCCATGCTTCTAAGAGTTCTGAAAGACTTATGGATATCTATACGCACTAACCGACACTCAATTAGAAGCTCCCACCGAAATAACACAAGATCTACAAAAAAAAAAAAATACCGACTTCGAAAGAAGAACGAAAGAAAGAGGAATACCCTGCAAGCAGTCGCAGTTCTCGGCTTCCTTCCTGACCACGTCGAGGACCGAGTCGATGAGCTCGGCGCCCTCGGTGTAGTGCCCCTTGGCCCAATTGTTCCCGGCGCCGGACTGGCCGAAGACGAAGTTGTCAGGCCTGAAGATCTGGCCGATGGGCCCGGATCTGACAGAGTCCATGGTCCCAGGCTCGAGATCCATGAGCACAGCGCGAGGAACGTAGCGTCCGCCGCTGGCCTCGTTGTAGTAGACATTGATCCTTTCCAGCTGGAGTTCGGAATCACCAGTGTACTTCCCGGTGCCGTCGATTCCGTGCTCGTCGCAGATCACCTCCCAGAACTTGGCCCCGATCTGGTTCCCGCACTGCCCGCCCTGGACGTGGAGGATCTCCCTCATCTTCGCCGCCGCTGGCCGGAGCGCTCGATAGGGCTAGGGATCCGGATCGCCGGGGAGAGAACGAGAGATCAGAAGCAGAGGAGGGGAGCAATTGAAGGCGGAGAAAGCGGCAGCTCAAGATTTGAGATCTGGAGCAGCCTTTTATAGTGGGGACTCTAAGATCTCCACACCATCATAATCTTACCGCACGCTGTAAATGTAGCGATCAACCGATGATCATGGTCCTCCACAACCTCCGCCGTCCATTCAAAATTTAGATGGAGCGAGCCGGTGACCAGAACGAGAATCGTTTCGGTGCCGCGGAGACTAATTATAAGGCCGCTCCCGCCCAGGATACTAACTCGACGGTATAGATAAGCCCAGATGTGCCCGTCACAGCAAATGTGATGGTCGCGTAATATATCTCGTACGTGTTACGCGTTTGGACGTATGCAAGCACAATGATAGGGCGCGGGCGGGTCGGAGAGGAAGGCGACCGCAAACCATGGTTAAGTTAAGCTAAAACAACTAAGGCAAAATTGCATATGCCGCCAAAAATAACTCGTTTTCGTATTCTATCAATACAATTTGATTGAAAGAGGCAGTGAGTGACAAACGTACTTCATTTAGTAGCATAAGATCAAAGAGTACTATTATTTCACTGTAGGGAAAACAACATGCAAACAGCTGACTGCAATTGTTTGCTTATTGGAGTGTTAACATGGATATGAAGAAGCTGCAGTGATGTTGCTTCTTCAATTGTTGTCGTCCAATTTAGAACTGAGCTTGAAGCCAGTCGACGGTCTTCTTGTCCACATGGAAAGCCTTGGCGAGAACATCGTCGGAGATGAGTGGATTAGACCCGAACACAGCGTCGGCGATGGTGATGGTGCCAGGGTTTTGGCTGCTGAGAGCACCGATGGCGACGGTGTTGGTGTACCCAGGGTTGAACTGGAAGTGGATGAGGCCTTGAGGGAACACAAACACATCACCCTTCTTCAGCATCTTGGTGAAGAGACGGTTGCCGTCCTCGCCGTTGGAGGTGACGAAGCCGACGAAGAGCTGTCCTTCTACGACGGTGAGGATCTCGGTGGCAAGAGGGTGAGTGTGGGGAGGGTGGAGGCCTTTGGGGACGTAGTCGATGCGAACCATGGAGATGCCGAGGGTATTGAGTCCGGGAATCTGGTTCACGTTGGCTGGCGTGACATTGAACCCCAACTTGTTTCCTGTATCGCCGGGCATGTCGAGGCCAGACAGAGAGAAGTCGTCGGCTTTCACAACCTTGGGGTCCTTGCAGACGAATCCATTCACCAGCACTGCAGCAGTAACAAGAAAACTTGATCAGTAAAGATGCATTAGGATAGAAATGGGAACATAAAAGGCCCAAATGGCGTGTCTTCCTTGGGCAAATATTATCATCATCGAATAAGGTTGAAGAAGCATGGTACCTTTTGTTGGGTTCGGCCCATAGGTGGGCTTGGACCGGTTGATTTGGGCATTCAGCCCAAATCTGATTTATTAAAATAAAAATAAAGACATATAATTTTGAGGTTTTTGTTAGACGATGAAGCAGTTAAACTTTATCGATTTTAGTCTAAATTTTATATGAAGAATTCTTGCAATAAACTCTATAATTTTAACGGTACCGATCTGCAGTTTATCTTTTCTGAGATACTTTTCTATTATACCTACTTGTTTAAAAAAAAATTTCATAAAATTCATCTAATGATATGTTTATTATTAAGCTAAGATTTATGTTTTTGATGTTATTATGATTCTCTAGTTACTATTAAAAAAACTTATTATAAACATATTATCATTATCGATAACAATGGAAGTTTGAAATGGATTACGGTCCCATGGTTTTCCTTGTATTAAGTTTTTCATATAAAAAATTTAATATCTTTGATTCATTGTTCTACTGTTTATGCTGCTTTAATTAATATTTAATTTCGATAATAAATTGATATTTTGATGAGAAATCTATTTTAATATATATATATATATATATATATATATATATATTACTATATTAGTTTTTCTCAATAGAGCGACGTAGAAGTCTTGAGAGGACTAGGATCGGAAGCCAAGTGAGAAAGCCAAGGCAAGGAGAGCAATGAGAAGGATTTTGGCAGCCATCTGTAGGCTTTAGGGTGGATGAAGTTGCTTGGTGCTGTGATACAAATGCTTGAAGGAGAAGGATACATATAGAGAAGCTGTAGACTCTGAGACTTTCTTGATCATTAGGTGAAAGAGTTGAAATGTATAACGTGTTGGGTGCCATCTGCTTGCAGGGTATGAAGCTTTTTGACACAGTCGCAGTGATTGCTTGGCTTCCTTGCTTAACACAAAAAGACTAAGACAAGCTATCGACTCAGCACGGCCATCCAAATCCACACCCAGTTCTCCAAGATTGCATAGCCTCCACTTGTGTGTGTGTGTGTGTGTCGTCAGCAATGACCGAGCTCTCCATTAGGGCACGCTGAAAAAGTAAATGAACGCAAGTGGTGGATCCATTGAATGTACAAAATAGTCCGAGTAAGATTTCGAGGATGACATAATGCTACCAAAGTCGTGGGAAGTTTCGCAAAGATGTCTGGAGATGGGTATGAAAAGAACATACTAGTAATGGGAAAACCTCTCCTCCCATCAGATTATGAATAGTTTTGGCCCAAAAAGTATTTCTATACTGTAAAATATTTAAAACCAGTCCTCAAAATAAATATATTACTATACTTTGCTCAATACATAGCACTTCATATTTAAATTATTTTGTTTATGTTCCGATGTAAGTATATTATATTTCTTTCTAATAATCGAATAAATTGGAGTGGTTGATCTTGATCCTGCCTGCCGTGGGTGGATGCAATCGAGCAATATACTGAACTCTGTAGATCCCAGAAACACAGTTGATCTCTGAAATCTCATCCCTCGTTATACAACCTTGTTTGTCCTACAACTCGAGGTGTTATGATTGTGTCGTACAATATCCGATGTTTGAGTCATAATATTTGCGTAAATTAACTTATAATTGATGTATTTTAGTAAAGTAAATCCGCATGAATATATAAAGTTAAGGATAGAGATAACGTGGATAAAAAGTATGCATATAATATGGAATATTGCGCTCTATGCTTTGATCTTAATTCGTAAAACCTATCAACTATGCAATAAGACACTAATTAGTGCAATATCTCATCTCAATAAAGACACTCACGAATTCTGAAACATGACGCACTTCATACGTACTTTTCATAACATAGAAAGGCTGCTTAATTCCATTACAATAGCAAATGCAAACAGGTAGTCCACTGTTCGCTTATTCAGACCAAAACACACGAGCTAAGAGTGCAGCTTATTTAATTCCTCCGACTAGTTTTACTTCGAGAACTGAGCCTGAAGCAAGTCGACGGTCTTCTTGTCCACTTGGAAAGCCTTGGCGAGGATTTCATCCGAGATGGGGGGATTCGACCCGAACACAGCATTGGCGATGGTGATGGTGTCAGGGTTTTGGCTGCTGAGAGCACCGATGGCGAAGGTGTTGGTGTACCCAGGGTTGAACTGGAAGTGGATGAGGCCTTGAGGGAACACAAACACATCACCCTTCTTCAGCATCTTGGTGAAGAGACGGTTGCCGTCGTCGGTGTTGGATGTGACGAAGCCGACTAAGAGCTGTCCCTCTATGACGGTGAGGATCTCGGTGGCACGGGGGTGAGTGTGGGGAGGGTTGAGGCCTTTGGGGATGTAGTCGATGCGAACCATGGAGATGCCGAGGGTGTTGAGTCCTGGAATCTGGTTCACGTTGGCAGGCGTGACATTGAACCCGAACTTGTTGTTTCCTGTATCGCCAGGCATGTCGAAGCCAGAAAGAGAGAAGTCTTCGGCTTTCACAACCATGGGGTCCTTGCAGACGAATCCATTCACCCGCACTGCAGCAGCAGGAAGAAGCAAACTCGGTCGGTAAACATGCATCAGGAGAACAAACGCAACGAAGGAAATTAATCTGGATACTATGAATACCTTTAGACTCCATATCTGCGACACAGAAGTCTTGAAGTTGACTAGGATCAGAAGCCATTGCAAGAGAGGAAGCCATGGCGAGGAGAAGGAGGAGAAACATTTCGGTGGCCATCTGCAATCTCTCAAATGGATGAGATTACTTGGTGCTGTGATACAATGGCCTGGAAGAGACGGGTATATATAGAGAAGCAAGCTCTGAAACATTCATGATCATTAGGTGAAGGAGATGAAAAGTATACCATGTTAGGTTGCCTTCGTGTTGCAACACATTGTCTATAGCCGTCGCGTCGAACGAGCTCCATATGATGCACAGTAACCATTCAATTTGCTGACGTGTCTCAGTAACCTAATCCATGACCATTATATATGTATATATATAATGATGGAGCTTTTAGTTAGATCATGGTGCAGTGTAAAATGGACTCTTACGTTCGACAGCACAATCCACCACGTGAGATTTTGGTGAGGCCCTTACGCTACCAAACATGAGGAGAAGTCAGCAAAGATGTGGCAGATCAAGTGAACAAGCCAAGGACAGGTAGAAAGAACAAGAAGCCAAAGTTGTGATTACCAATTTGACCTTGTCGGGTCTTGTGTACTGCTACGGCTGATACCGTGTATTATACATAATTCAGGTGTTCTATGTCATCTCCGACTATTTTCATCACACTGATACGTCGCGTGCATGTTGCAATGAAGTATGTAAATACGTAAGTTCTTGCTCAAATCATGCTGAGTAAGCACGTTGATATAGTTGTCGATGGTTGCCTCTGTGTTAAATGTTTATGGGATCGCAAGTAAGTTCTTAACAGATCATAGATTTTGAAAATACTAACTCTTTGTATATGAATACGTAAAAGTATTATATGATTTAGATAAAATCAATTATGTTTGAAATAAAAAAGAATGAGACCATTCGAGATAAAGGTAAAAAATTTTAATTAAATATCCAAAGTAAAATTAACATATGAATATCTCATTAGTATAAAATCTGTAATACTATATGTAATTGAAAAAAAAATTATGCTAGAATCTGAAATCAAATAATAATGGATCTAAATAATATTACGATACGTACCTTTTGTTGTTGTTCAGAAGAATAAACCTTATTTGATCTACTAGCACACCATCATCGAATTTGAGATGTTTCTATTTAGTCCCTAGAGATTATGTCTATTTATAGACAAGAGCAAAGGATCTAGTATAAATTTATTAGGAGAGTTCCTTTTATCAAAAATATCTCCTAATAAATTATACTGTAATATGAATTTTTTTTTCTATTCATCAATACCCATAATCAGATTCCAATCATATCTATAATATATCTTATCTAATTAAATAGGACTACATAATCTAACACTCATATTTTGAATCATAAATCTATAATAAGTCAGAATTTTTGAACTCATTTCAACTGAGTTCTCAAAAAGTTTATTAAGTAAATAAGATATTATTATGAATACAAAACATTTTAAAGTTTTATAGATGATAATTCTTTTGTAGAAGGTTCTGCCAGCGAGGATGAATTAAAAAAAAGAAAAATATCGATATAATGTTTTTAAATTTATATAAATATAAACATTTTTCTTCCATCCATTTGCAAGTGCTGAAAACTCAGCAACCTCTCTCGCAATCAGAAAGATTTCAGGTCGGGTCAACATCAATAACGATCAAACAAAGGCTAATCGATTATTTCAGTCATGAGATTTTGGTGGCAACGACATGTTACCAAACACCATAAAGAAGCTCTCAAAGTCCGACCACGAGCCAAGACAACGTTGCCAGTACCAATCCGACTCCCTTTTTCGACGTCGTTCCATATTGTCCATTACAATTGAAGTCAACTATTTCACCATCACACTTTATATATATATATATATATATATATATATATATATATATATTACGGTTTATTTGTGATCACAACATAGAGTTCAAATTTATAATTATTTTGTTTATGTTCTAATATAAATATATTATATTTCATTTTAGTAAATGAGTAAATTGGAGTGATTGATACCGCCTGCTATAGGTGGATGCAATCGAGCCATATACTACTGAACTTTGTAGATCCCAGGAACACACAACTGGATGATGTGTGAAATCTCATCCCTTGTCATACACCTCAAGGCAAAAGCATTCCTAACCCATTTCGGGAATTCTTGGCGATGACTTGTTGAAATTATGATCGTGGTATACAATATCCCATGTTTCAGTCATAATATTTGCATAAATTGACTTATAATTGGTATATTTTAGTAAAGTTGTCTGCATAAAGAAGTATGCATATATATAAATATAATATGAGATATTACACTTTTTGAGGATGCTGCACTCTATATGATCTATAATCTTCCAAGTGGGAAATACTATCATATGATCTAAATATTGAAATATGACTCATGGATTTCTTTCTTAAAAATCAAGTTTTATTTATTATATTTAATGACGTATTTATATGAACTCGTACACGAGACCTATCAAATTTGCAACAGTACACCAATCATATGCCAGTAGAGATGACTCAAGAATTCTGAAACATGCCACACTTCATACGTACTTTTCATAACATAGAAAGGTCTCTTAATTCCATTACAGTGACACTCGCAAACAGGTAGTCCACTGTTTGCTTATTCATACCAAAACACGCGAGCTAAGAGTGCAGCATAATTAATTCCTCCGACTTAGTTTTTCTTCGAGAACTGAGCCTGAAGCCAGTCGATAAGCTTCTTGTCGACTTGGAAAGCCTTCGCGAGGATTTCATCCGAGATGGGGGGATTCGACCCGAACACAGCATCGGCGATGGTGATGGTGCCAGGGTTTTGGCTGCTGAGAGCACCGATGGCGAAGGTGTTGGTGTACCCAGGGTTGAACTGAAAGTGGATGAGGCCTTGAGGGAACACAAACACATCACCCTTCTTCAGCATCTTGGTGAAGAGACGGTTGTCGGTGTTGGATGTGACGAAGCCGACTAAGAGCTGTCCCTCTATGACGGTGAGGATCTCGGTGGCACGGGGGTGAGTGTGGGGAGGGTTGAGGCCTTTGGGGATGTAGTCGATGCGAACCATGGAGATGCCGAGGGTGTTGAGTCCTGGAATCTGGATCACGTTGGCAGGCGTGACATTGAACCCGAACTTGTTTCCTGTATCACCAGGCATGTCGAAGCCAGAAAGAGAGAAGTCGTCGGCTTTCACAGCCATGGGGTCCTTGCAGACGAATCCATTCACCCGCACTGCAGCAGCAGGAAGAAGCAAACTCGGTCGGTAAACATGCATCAGGAGAACAAACGCAACGAAGGAAATTAATCTGGATACTATGAATACCTTTAGACTCCATATCTGCGACACAGAAGTCTTGAAGTTGACTAGGATCAGAAGCCATTGCAAGAGAGGAAGCCATGGCGAGGAGAACAAGGAGAAACATTTCGGTGGCCATCTGCAATCTCTTAGATGGAGGAGATTACTTGGTGCTGTGATACAATGGCCTGGAAGAGACGGGTATATATAGAGAAGCAGGCTCTGAAACATTCACGATCATTAGGTGAAGGAGATGAAAAGTATACCATGTTAGGTTGCCTCCCTCTTGCGATAATATTGTCTATAGCCGTCTCCTCGTACGAGCTTCATCTGATGCAGGGTAACAGATAGGCTTTTTGACACGGTCTCAGTGATTGCTTGAATGCATGCGTTCGCCGCCAAAGAAAAATAGTTCTTAGTTTACTGCGTCCAACCTAATCCATGACCACATTGTATACACAATAATGGAGCTTTTCGACCTGATCCGAAATCCACCGGGTGAGATTTTGGTGACGACGTCAAGATACCAAGCACGATGAGAAGTCTGCAAACATGTGGGAGATCTGGAGAACAAGAGCAAGGTTACGTTCGAAGAACAAGACAATAGTGTGTCGTTGCCGATTTGACTTCGTCTGATGCCGTGTATTATAATTCAAGTATTCTTTGTCAGTACAAAGTATGTACGTACAGCATGCACATCAGTGGTGACACCTTCCTTCCTTATTGCAATACCCAATATGACTTCATATAATGTTAATCTTAATACTTGAGAGATGAAAACAAGGGAAAAGAATAGAAGAGAATAATCTCAAAATCATAAAAATTGAGAGAATGGAATTACGGATTTAGCCCACATCCCAACATGATTAACTTTTTGGGTTCATTAGGTTAACGATCTATTAATTTTTACCCTGGCTAACTTAATTTATCATGATCGATTTCGACAAATGAGTCAAAAGATTAAAGACTCATTATGCATGTCAATTTCTTAATTTCTACAATTAAGGATCATATATTGTATAGTTATTGGCTATTTATACAGATATAGGTGGTATTTTTCACCTAAATTATTTGACCAACTTGATTTAACTTGGAAAAACAAAAAAATAAAAGATTTTGGAATTATAGTTTCAATTCTCTTGAATCAGTTTCAATTCTCTTCTCTTGATTGATTTATAGGTCAACTCTCTCTCTCTCTCTCTCTCTCTCTCTCTCTCTCTCACACACACACACACACACATTCTCATTTGGGAAAGTGAGATCATTTGTAATCAAGCAAAAGTTCTTGCTATGAATAAATAAACAAAACTATATAGATTTTAGTTTTAAAATCCAACTAAAATCCACTGTGTGATTTTGTTAAACCCAAAATACATCTCTTATGATAGAAATAGCATTTGCTTCTTGTAAGGTTTTGATTTCGTTATTCTTCAATTGATGTGGGATTTGTATTTTGTATATTGTCTTAAAATTCATATAGTTGATCTAAAATTTATGATTTTATTATTATTATTATTATTGTACTTTATCGAAAGATTAGAGTACACGTTAAACTACCCAACATGAATTCATATGATTTTGTGCATTCAAAGTGGTCCAAAAGACATCTCAGGATAGAAATAACATCGGGACTCAATTGTTTGGTACGAAGCAAGAGACAGTTTCCAAAACATAGAAGCCATATTCTATCACAAAAACAAATGCAAATAGTTATCCACTGTTTGCTTATTTAAAGCACATAATTTTATGCATGTCATGTCATGTCAACTTGCAAGAACGAAGCTTTCTAGTTGTTGTTGTCCATCCAGAATTGAGCCTGAAGCCAGTCGACGGTCTTCTTGTCCACCTGGAAAGCCTTGGCCAGAACATCGTCGGAGATGGGTGGCTTCGACCCGAACACAGCGTTAGCGACGGTGATCGTGCCGGGGTTTTGGCTACTGAGAGCACCGATTGCGATAGTGTTGCAGTTGCCGGGATTGAACTGGAAGTGGATGAGGCCCTCAGGGAACACAAACACATCTCCCTTCTTCAGCATCTTGGTGAAGAGACGGTTGCCGTTGTCGGTGTTAGATGTGACGAAGCCGACCAAGAGCTGTCCTTCTATGACGGTGAGGATCTCGGTGGCACGCGGGTGAGTGTGGGGAGGGTTGAGGCCTTTGGGCCCGTAGTCGATGCGAACCATGGAGATGCCGAGGGTGTTGAGTCCGACGAGCTTGTTCACGTTGACGGCAGTGACCATGGAGCCGAGCTTGTTTTCTGTGTTGCCGGCTTTGTCGAGTCCCATGAAGAAGAAGTCTTCGGCTGTCACGTGCTTGGGGTCTTTGCAGACGAATCCATTCACCAGCACTGCAGCAGCAACAAGAAAACTCGATCAGTAAACATGCATTAATGGAAATCGTTGACATGCAGATACGGTGTCCGATCCTTAAACTCGCCTTTGGAGTCCTTATCGGCAACGCAGAAGTCTTGAAGAGGGCTAGGATCAGAAGCCATTGCGAGAGAGGAAGCCATGGCAAGGAGAGCGATGAGGAGGATTTTGGCTGCCATCTTTAGGATGGATGAAGCTACAATTGGCGTTGTGATACAAATGCACGAAGGAGACGGATATATTAAGAGGGAAAGAGAGAGAGAGGCAGGGTTGAAACATTCTTGATCATTTGGTAAGAGAGCTGAAAAGTATGCCTTTTGCTTATAATAATGTCTATGGACTGTGCGTGCTTCTTCTTATCTTGTGCAGAGAAAGAGTCTACCAAGAGGAACTTAGTTATTCTCCACTTGGTTTTGGTCAGCGACTATTTCTTGTATGTAGTAAATGCCATTCAATTGACAGTGTTTTGATGATGACAGGTTGCTACCAAATGCCAAGCAAAGTCATGGAACCAGTGGAGCATATGGATCCTCCAGAAGGACTAGTGAACCAATTATCTCAGTTTGACTTCATCTAACCTCAAGTACTAATAGTGGACGGCGTTTTCTGTCACCTTCAAACATGACCAGGACAATGCGTGCAGCGACTTCATCAAACATCGAATACTATAGTGCAAGCGTTCTGTGTGCGTTGACTGGCATTATATACATCGCATATACGAGTACTGACACCTTGCCTCTTCATCGCAACATCACATTGGAAATCGTGTCCAACGTGATGTGATACGTGATGCGGTGGGTAAAAGAAGTCATACATTAACTAAAACCTCAGTTCTACATATTCTTACAATCGAGAATGAGTCTGACTCGATTTTGTTGATTAACATACACTAAAATTAATATAAATTCAGCATACACCAAACTCAATATATGTAATTAGGCTCACTCAATTATTATCTATGGGACTAATCTAACAACCTTCTCTTCATAATATGAATATTATCTTAATGTATCATCCTATTCGGTTCAATTGTCTCCTTCTTATTTGTAAAGATAAATTTCAAACTATTGGATCTATGTTTTTTACCTATTTAAATGTTGTCAAATCATTTTTTTTTCAAACTAATCAAGATTAATATATATTAGAATCGATGCTAATTTAACTTATAAGTTTAAGTGTGTAGATTATGGGTCAAACCCAATATATATATATATATATATATATATATATATATATATATATATATATATATATATATATATATATATATATATATATATATATATATATATATATATATATATATATATATATATATATATATATATATATATATATATATATATAAGCTAACTTTTTAATTTGTGTTAGGCTCATCTTCCTCATCTTTTCAATCTTCATCTCACATATCAACATTTCATAATATTTCAATATATTTTAAATAAATTTAATTGAGTTTAACACTAACAAATATATTTGCTGCAATGTGGCTTCGCAATTAATAATGATCTCATCAGTGATCTCGCTCTCAATTGACTCTTAACATCATATTATTTCGATCACTACAAAGAAAACAAACAGTAATTGCATGCAAACGCCTGACTTTGATCGATCGCCAAGTGTTTGCTTATTGGAATGTTAACATGGATGTGAAGAAGCTGCAGTGGTGGTGTTTCTTCAGTTCTTGTTGTACATCTAGAACTGAGCCTGAAGCCAGTCGATGGTCTTCTTGTCCACCTGGAAAGCCTTGGCCAGAACATCGTCGGAGATGGGCGGCTTCGACCCGAACACAGCGTTGGCGATGGTGATGGTGCCGGGGTTTTGGCTACTGAGAGCACCGATGGCGACAGTTTTGGTGTGGCCAGGGTTGAACTGGAAGTGGATGAGGCCCTCAGGGAACACAAACACATCGCCCTTCTTCAGCATCTTGGTGAAGAGACGGTTGCCGTCGTCGGAGTTGGATGTGACGAAGCCGACCAAGAGCTGTCCTTCTATGACGGTGAGGATCTCGGTGGCACGAGGGTGAGTGTGGGGAGCGTTGAGGCCTCTGGGTGCGTAGTCGATGCGAACCATGGAGATGCCGAGGGTGTTGAGTCCGACGAGCTGGTTGACGTTGACGGCGGTGACATTGGAGCCGACCTTGTTTACTGTGTCGCCAGCTTTGTCGAGTCCCCTGAAGAAGAAGTCTTCGGCTTTCACCACCTTGGGGTCCTTGCAGACGAACCCATTCACCCGCACTGCAATAGGAGGAAGCAAACTCGATCAGTAAATATGCATCAGGAGAGCAAACGCACCGAAGGAGATTAACCTGGATATTATGAATACCTTTAGAGTCCTTATCTGCGACACAGAAGTCTTGAAGAGGACTAGGATCAGAAGCCATTGCAAGAGAGGAAGCCATGGCGAGGAGAGCAAGGAGAAGCATTTTGGCTGCCATCTGTGTAATCTTTAGGATGGATGAAGCTGCAATTGGTGTTGTGATACCAATGGCTTGGAGGAGATGGGTATATATAGAGAAGCAGGCATTGACGTATTCTTCATCGTTTGGTGAGAGAGTTGAAAAGTATGACATGTTAGGTTGCCTTCTGCTTATAATAATGTTTGTAGACTTCCCCTTTTACGTAGTTCTTGTCAAGATATTGACGCAGTTGAGAGAAAAGGTCTAAGAGAAGCTTATTCTTCACCGTCAGTTTCTTATACGTAGTAAATGCATTCACGTTGTCGAACCATTCAATTGGCATTATAGCCAATTAAACATGTGGGAAACCAGTGGATCATCTCAATCTGACTTCATCTAACATCAGATACTATAATGCAAGCCTTCTTTGTCACCTTCAAACATTACCTGGGCAATGCGTTTTATGTAGTGACCAACATCAAATACTATGATGCAAGCGTGATATGTGAATACAGTGACTATAGTATATATGGTGCATGCATCCACTAGTAGTGACAACTTCCCTCTTTATTGCAACGTCTTATATGATTTCTTGTATATTAATTCCGAGTGAGATTGAGGCTGAGGACTGGGCCAGGATTTCAACTTCTCAAATGCCTTCTAGCAATTCTTGGTCCATAGAAATTATTTAAGATTTTTTGAAGAATGACAGACACTTAGTTGTCAAACCGGGATAAGAACCGGTTAAGCACTACTATTTGTCTTGTTAACTATTGTACTTTCTTCATTGACTAAGATGAATGTATATTCAAAATAGTATGGACCTTTTTAGGATTTGTGTCTATTTTTCTTTGGTGAATAAGTTCAAAAAAAATTTCTGAACCAACTTCGAAAGCATACTTGGATGAGTTGAGACGTATGTTGTATCTCTTCAAAACCCGAAATGTCTCGGTCAAATCCC
This sequence comes from Musa balbisiana, assembly GCA_004837865.1. Taxonomy (NCBI): domain Eukaryota; kingdom Viridiplantae; phylum Streptophyta; class Magnoliopsida; order Zingiberales; family Musaceae; genus Musa; species Musa balbisiana. The sequence goes on from CM017192.1 coordinate 40,409,080, forward strand.
TTAGATGCGAGCAACTGTTCTCCTTTGACTATCATGTTGTTCACATACATCACGATGTTTCTCCAGATTTGACACTTAAAACAATTTATTCACTATCCTTTGGAATGTCATCCTTGGATTTTTCACTCCAAATCGCGTTACTTTGTAACAATATATGTCTCAGCCTATGATAAAGGAAAAATATTCCTGATCCCAAGGCATCGTCCTTATTTGGTTATGTCACGAAAATATATCCATGAAAGTGAGTAGCCCATGGCCTGAGAGAGCATCAATCAGCTGATTGATCTAGGAGAGAGGGTAGTAATCTTTCGGGCATATTTAGTTGAGATTGATGTAATCAACATATATTCTTGAATTTTAATTACACTTTTTAACCAATACAACAATAACAACCTATTAGGGATACTACACTTTGATGTACAAATACAGGTGTACGTCTCCGCTTTTCTTTTTATTTTTAATAATTGATTTGGGCACAATGGCCCTTTTGTCCAATCCAAGCCTACATATAGGCTGAACCCAATAATTCTCCCCCTCTAACTTATATGGTACGCTATATTAAGCTTTCTCTTTATCTACATGCTTTAAGCTTCTCCTTAATCAAAAACTTTATCAATATATATAATTCATTTTTATTAGTATACATCTTTTCTAAGTGCAATTCTTTCATCTTAAGCACATCACAAATTCAATGATATCTTACGTCAATATGCTTGGATCTAGAATGATATGTTGAATTTTTAAAGAGGTGAATGACACTTTGATTGTCACAATAAATAGTATATCCTTCATGTTTCAAGCTTAATTCCTATAAAAACATTTTCATTCATAAAACTTCATTAAATGCTTCAGTAATTATTATGTATTCTACTCACGTGGTTAATAAAGTAATATAATTCTATAATTTAGATTGCTTTGAGACTGCTCCCCTTATAAATATTATCAAGAACCAGGAAGTGAACTTTTTGGAATCAATGTTATTTGCCATATCTGTATTTATGTACCATTCTGGCAGAAATTCACTACTGTCAAAACATAAACACAACCTAAAAATACTTCTTAGATATCTTAATATCCATTTCATCGTTGTCGAATGTTTTTTACCAGAATTAAAGAAAAATCGACTGACAATTTTAACTGCATGAGTTAAACTGCTTATCGGAGATGAGTAAAACATTATCGACATATAGTTGATCTAAAATTTATGATTTTATTGTAATTATTATTATACCTTTTCGTAAGATTAGAGTACGATACTTGACGTTAAACTGCCTTACACGAAATCATATGATTTTTTGCATTCAAAGTGGACCCAAAAGACATTCAGGATAGAAACAACATCAGGACTCAATTGTTTGGTACATAGTCAGAGACAGTTTCCATAACATAGAAGCCATATTCTATCACAAAAACAAATGCAAATAGTTATCCACTGTTTGCTTATTTAAAGCACATAATAATTTTATGCATGTCATGTCAACTTGCAAGAATGAAGATTTAGTTGTTGTTGTCCATCCAGAACTGAGCCTGAAGCCAGTCGATGGTCTTCTTGTCCACCTGGAAAGCCTTGGCCAGAACATCGTCGGAGATGGGTGGCTTCGACCCGAACACAGCGTTGGCGATGGTGATCGTGCCGGGGTTTTGGCTACTGAGAGCACCGATGGCGACAGTTTTGGTGTGTCCAGGGTTGAACTGGAAGTGGATGAGGCCTTCAGGGAACACAAACACATCGCCCTTCTTCAGCATCTTGGTGAAGAGACGGTTGCCGTCGTCCGTGTTGGATGTGACGAAGCCGACCAAGAGCTGTCCTTCTATGACGGTGAGGATCTCGGTGGCACGGGGGTGAGTGTGGGGAGGGTTGAGACCTTTGGGCCCGTAGTCGATGCGAACCATGGAGATGCCGAGGGTGTTGAGTCCGACGAGCTTGTTCACGTTGACGGCAGTGACCATGGAGCCGAGCTTGTTTACTGTGTTGCCGGCTTTGTCGAGTCCCATGAAGAAGAAGTCTTCGGCTGTCACTTGCTTGGGGTCTTTGCAGACGAATCCATTCACCAGCACTGCAGAAGCAACAAGAAAACTCGATCAGTAAACATGCATTAATCGAAAACGTGGACATGCAGATACGGTGTTCGATCCTTAAACTCGCCTTTGGAGTTCTTATCGGCGACGCAGAAGTCTTGAAGAGGGCTAGGATCAGAAGCCATTGCGAGAGAGGAAGCCATGGCAAGGAGAGCGATGAGGAGGATTTTGGCTGCCATCTTTAGGATGGATGAAGCTACAATTGGTGTTGTGATACAAATGCACGATGGAGATGGATATATATAGAGGGAGAGGGGGAGAGAGGCAGGGTTGAAACATTCTTGATCATTTGGTAAGAGGGCTGAAAAGTATGCCTTTTGCTTATAATAATCCCTATAGACTGTGAGTGCTTCTTATCTTGTACAGAGAAAGAGTCTGCCAAGAGGAGCTTAATGTTTTGGTCAACGACGATTTCTTGTATGCCATTCAATTGACAGGGTTATGATGATGCGTTCACGTTGTCGAACCATTCAATTGGCAGTATAGCCAATAAAACATGTGGGAAACCAGTGGGTATCTCAGTCTGACTTCATCTAACATCAGATCCTATAATGCTAGCCTTCTTTGTCACCTTCAAACATGACCAGGGCAACACGTTGCGTGAATGACCGACATCAAATACTATGGTGCAATCGTTATATGTGAATGCAGTGACTATTCGCCACGACATAGAAGAGGAGAGCTGTATCAATTGGTCGAGTTAGTGTTTCAGCTCATGCCTCATAGCATTTTTCGGTCTATAGAAATCTTTTAAGATTTTTCAATATTCGAAGGAAGGATAGATACTTATTGCTAGACTAGGATAGCAACCAGCTAACCACTACTATTTGCTCTGCTAAATATTGCACTTTCTACTAGTTATAGGTGTTCTGTAACTCAATCACGTGAGTGATAACACGCGTGACACGTTACGTAGTTTTTTTTACTTATTATTATTGATATTTTTTCATTCTATAATTGTATGTTACATATATCATGATATTAATGAATCTGTGCAATGAGAATTGGATCATAGTGAGATCGTAATAATGAGACCAATTCGCCTTTAAGCATAGATAATTAATATTCCCAATCGTAGGTTACTCGAGAAGGACATCGACATAACCGAACAAACTAGTATTTTGTATACCTATCAATATGATGGAGATAGTTAGTCTCGTAGCTACTCGTGTAGGGATACTAGGGATATAGTACAGATGCTCATTGGATAATAAGTTCATTATTTGATCCACTCACGGAATGTTGGATAGTTGATGATACATCATTGTTAAACAACAATTTTGTGGTTCTAGTTGTGTATCTGATCCTAGTTGTGCAACGGGTCCTTAGACTTGAGACACTAAGGATGTCCTATATATGACTATACTCTTTGATACCGAACTTATAGGTCTCGAAATTCTAGATCTAGCATAATCAGTCATCGAGAGTGGCTGCCAACCTTACGAGGGTAATTTAATGTCGATAGAGGACCATCCACTCTCGGTATCATGAGATGAAATTCTTATGTATTTTTGCTCAAGCAAATATCTAATCATAATCATTCGGATTGAGAGAGAAAGAGTTCTTATGGAGATTATGATTAAAGTAAGATTCGAGTAGATTTCATATGGGCCTAATAAAACCATGCTTGGTATATGGTCTCTAGAATATTAGATGAATAAGTGACTATAAATACATGATAATTGATGATAGATAAGTTTAATGGATTAGATTTATCTGTATCATCTGAGAACAAATATGTCATACACTTCTTTTGAGACAAACACCCATCTTATCGGAAGAGATGGTAATGAACTGTTTGTGATCAGCCAATTGGCTATCTATAGGTTGTCATCGTTACCAAAAGATTCAATTACTTCGATGACAGTAGGTGATTGCAAGTGACCAAAACCACAAGCTAATGCAAGTGAGATGTTGACCATTAAAAATTCTTCAATGGATATATGGTATATATATATATATATATATATATATATGTATATATATACATATAAATTATTGGCCATGGTTATTCGGATTGAGAGAGAAAGAGTTCTCTAGGAGAATCCTATTAAAGTAAGACTCGAGGAGAAACCGTATGAGCCTGACAGCACCATGCCCGATATACGATCTCCCTATGTAACACAACTATCTTATACATAGTTTTGAGGAATCATCATCAATGTTCGAGTTTAGTCGAAGTTGTCCTAAAACAAAAGCATAGGAGCATCCGAAGTAGATCCGAGGTGGTTTTTTAGTAGCTCTAATGTTGTCCTTCCTAATCATATGTGTCCTACAAGCCAATCACGTGAGTGATGACACATATGATTTGACAAGTATTCTTTTTACTTATTATTATTATTTAATATTTTATCACTTTATATTGCCTATTGTTTGAATATATTATGATATCCATGGATCTGTGCAATAGGAATTGAATTGTGATGAGATCATGATAATGAGATCGATTCCCCTTTAAACACAGATCCTAAGTAATCTCGGCCATAGGTTACTCGAAAGGGACATCGAGATAACCGGATAGGCTGATGTGCTGTATACCCATCCATATGATGAATGTAGTTGGCCTCATAGCTGCTCGTGTGGGGACACTAGGAATACAATACAAGTGCTAATAGGAGAATTAGTTCATTGATTGATTCGCTTACGAAATGCTGGATGGTTGATGATACCCTATTATCAGACAGTAATTTCATAGTCCCAGTGGTGTATCTAGTCCTTAGACTTGAGACAACAAAGATGTCCTATATGAGTACTATTCTCTTTGATACCGAACTTATGAGTCTAGAGATTCCAGATCTAGCATAGATGGTCATCGAGAGTAGTAACCAACATTACGAGGACTATTAAGTGTCGATAGAGAATCATCCGCTCTCAGTTTCATAAGAGGAATATCCCATGTATTCTTGCTTAGATAAATCTCTGGCCATGGTCATTTGAGAGAGAAAGAGTTTTTCGGGAGAATCCGATTAGAGCGAGACTTGAGTAGAAATCATATGAGTCTGATAACACCATGCTCGATATACGGTCTCTGGGATATTAGATGAATGAGTGACTATAGGTATACAGTAACTGAGAATAGACATGTCCAATGATTGGATTCTCCTATATTATCTAGGGACTATGGCATAGTGGCATAGTACATTCGTAGTCGATGAGGCGAATGAATTATTATAAAGATAATAATTCATCGATCCAGAAGGAGTTCTGACATGTATGACTCATGGTCAGCTAGCCTAGAGGGTCACACAAATATGGTACGTATTGTAATGAGTAGATGTTCGGATATGAGATATTCGTCGGAGCTCATATCTTATTGGATATCCAATAAGCTCCTAAATTAAGAGATACTATAGATGAGATCTAATAATTTATCGTACCTTATCGTAAGATTAGAGTATGATACTTACGTTAAACTAACTAACACGAAATCATATGATTTTGTGCATTGAAAGTGGACCCAAAACACATCTCAAGATAGAATTAACATCAGGACTCAATTGTTTGGTACGTAGTCAGAGACAGTTTCCATAACATAGAAGCCATATTCTATCACAAAAACAAATGCAAATAGTTATCCACTGTTTGCTTATTTAAAGCACATAATAATTTTATGCATGTCATGTCAACTTGCAAGAATGAAGATTTAGTTGTTGTTGTCCATCCAGAACTGAGCCTGAAGCCAGTCGATGGTCTTCTTGTCCACCTGGAAAGCCTTGGCCAGAACATCGTCGGAGATGGGTGGCTTCGACCCGAACACAGCGTTGGCGATGGTGATGGTGCCGGGGTTTTGGCTACTGAGAGCACCGATGGCGACAGTTTTGGTGTGTCCAGGGTTGAACTGGAAGTGGATGAGGCCCTCAGGGAACACAAACACATCGCCCTTCTTCAGCATCTTGGTGAAGAGACGGTTACCGTCGTCGGTGTTGGATGTGACGAAGCCGACCAAGAGCTGTCCTTCTATGACGGTGAGGATCTCGGTGGCACGGGGGTGAGTGTGGGGAGGGTTGAGGCCTTTGGGCCCGTAGTCGATGCGAACCATGGAGATGCCGAGGGTGTTGAGTCCGACGAGCTTGTTCACGTTGACGGCAGTGACCATGGAGCCGAGCTTGTTTACTGTGTTGCCGGCTTTGTCGAGTCCCATGAAGAAGAAGTCTTCGGCTGTCACTTGCTTGGGGTCTTTGCAGACGAATCCATTCACCAGCACTGCAGAAGCAACAAGAAAACTCGATCAGTAAACATGCATTAATCGAAAACGTGGACGTGCAGATGTGGTGTTCGATCCTTAAACTCGCCTTTGGAGTTCTTATCGGCGACGCAGAAGTCTTGAAGAGGGCTAGGATCAGAAGCCATTGCGAGAGAGGAAGCCATGGCAAGGAGAGCGATGAAGAGGATTTTGGCTGCCATCTTTAGGATGGATGAAGCTACAATTGGTGTTGTGATACAAATGCAGGAAGGAGATGGATATATATAGAGGGAGAGAGAGGGAGAGAGAGGCAGGGTTGAAACATTCTTGATCATTTGGTAAGAGAGCTGAAAAGTATGCCTTTAGCTTACAATAATGTCTATAGACTGTGCGTGCTTCTTATCTTGTGCCGAGAAAGAGTCTACCAAGAGGAGCTTAATGTTTTGGTCAACGACGATTTCTTGTATGCCATTCAATTGACAGGGTTATGATGATGCGTTCACGTTGTCGAACCATTCAATTGGCAGTATAGCCAATAAAACATGTGGGAAACCAGTGGGTATCTCAGTCTGACTTCATCTAACATCAGATCCTATAATGCTAGCCTTCTTTGTCACCTTCAAACATGACCAGGGCAACACGTTGCGTGCATGACCGACATCATATACTATGGTGCAATCGTTATATGTGAATGCAGTGACTATTCGCCACGAAATAGAAGAGGAGAGCTGTAGAAATCTTTTAAGATTTTTCAATACTCGGAAGAATGGTAGACACTTATTGCTCGACGAGGATAGGAATCGACTAACTACTACTATTTGCCCTACTAACTGTTGCACTTTCCTAGTTATAGGTGCTCTACAACTCAATCACGTGAGTGATGATGCGTGTGACACGCTACGCAGTCTTTTTTACTTATTATTATTGATATTTTTTATTTTATAATTATGTGTTACATATATTATGATATTAATGGATCTATGTAATGAGAATCGGATTGAGATCGCGATAATGAGACCAATTCACCTTTAAGCATAGATCATTAATATTCCCAATCGTAGTTTACTCGAGAAGGATATCGACATAACCGAATAAACTAGTATATTGTATATCTATCCATATGATGGATGCAGTTAGTCTCATAGCTACTCGTGTGGGGATACTAGGGATACAGTATAGATGCTCACTGGATAATAAGTTCATTGATTGATCCACTCACGAAATTTTGGATAGTTGATGATGCCTCATTGTTAAACAACGATTTTGTGGTCCTAGCTGTGTATCTGGTCCTAGTTGTGTAATTGGTCCTTAGACTTGAGACACCAAGGATGTCCTACATATGACTCTACTCTTTGATACCGAACTTATAAGTCTCGAAGTTCTAGATCTAGAACAATCAGTCATTGAGAGTGGCTGCCAACCTTACGAGGGTAATTTAGTGTCGATAGAGGACCATCTATTCTCGGTATTATGAGATGAAAGTCCTATATATTCTTGCTCAAGCAAATATCTAATCATGATCATTCAGATTGAGAGAGAAAGAGTTCTTCTAGAGATTCTGATTAGAGCAATATTTGTGTAGATTTTATATGGGCCTGATAAATTCATACTCGGTATATGGTCTTTAGAATATTAGAAGAATAAGTGACTATAAATACATAATAATTGAGGATAGACAAGTCTAGTGGATTAGATTTATCTATATCATCTGAGGACAAATAGGTCATATACTTCTTTTGAGACAAACACCCATCCTATTGGAAGAGATGACAATGAACTATTTGTTTCAACTAATTGGTTATTTATAGGTTGTCATCGTTACCAAAAGATTCAATTACTTGGATGATGGTAGGTGATTGCAAGTGACCAAAACCACAAGCTAATGCTAAGTGAGATGTTGACTATTAAAAATTCTTCAATGGATATATATATATATATATATATATATATATATATATATTGGCCAGGGTTATTCGGATTGAGTGAGAAAGAGTTCTCAGGGAGAATCTAATTAAAGTGAGACTTGAGTAAAAACTGTATGAGCTTGACAGCACCATGCCTGATATACGATCTCCCTAGGTAACACAACTATCTCATATATGGTTTTGAGGAAATCATCATCAATGTCCGAGTTTAGCTAAAGTTGTCCTAACACAAAAGCATAGGAGCATCCGAAGTAGATCTCAGGTGGTTTTTGAGTAGCTCTAAGGTTGTCCTTCCTAGTCATATGTGTCCTATAAGTCAATCACGTGAGTGATGACACATATGATTTGACATATATTCTTTTTACGTATTATTATTATTTGGTATTTTATCTCTTTATATTGCCTATTATTTGAATTTATTGTGATGTCCATGGATTTATGCAATGAGAATTGAATCGTGATGAGATCACGATAATGAGATCTTTTTGCCTTTAAACATAGATCCTAAGTAATCTCGACCATAGATTACTCGAAAGGGACATCGAGATAATCGGTTATACTACTGTGCTGTATACTCATCCATATGATGAATGCAATTGGTCTTATAGCTACTCGTGTGGGGACACTAGGGATACAATATAGGTGCTCATTGGAAAATGAGTTCATTGATTGATCCGCTTACGAAATGCTGGATGGTTGATGATACCTTATTATCAGACATCAATTTCATAGTCCTAGTGGTGTATCTAGTTCTTAGACTTGAGACAACAAAGATGTTCTATATGAGTACTCCACTCTTTGATACCGAACTTATAGGTCTAGAGATTTCAGATCTAGCATAGTCAGTCATCGGGAGTAGTAACTAACATTACAAGGACTATTGAGTGTCAATAGAGGATTATCCGCTCTCAGTTTCATGAGAGGAATATCCCATGTATTCTTGCTTAGACAAATCTCTGGCTAGGGTCATTTGAGAGAGAAAGAGTTTTCCGGGAGAATCCGATTAAAGCGAGACTTGAGTAGAAACCATATGAGTCTGATAACACCATGCTCGATATACGGTCTATAGGATATTATATGAATGAGGGACTATAGGTATACGGTAACTGAGAATAGATATGTTCAATGATTGGATTCTCCTATATCATCTAGGGACTATGGCATAGTGGCATAATACGTTCGCAATCGATGAGTTGAGTGAATTATTATAAAGATAATAATTTATTGAGCCAGAATGAGTTCTGACAGGTATGACTCACGATCAGCTAGCCTAGAGGGTCACACACATATGGTACGCGTTGCAATGAGTATATGTTCGGATATGAGATATTCGGTTGAGCTCATATCTTATTGGATATCAAATAAATTTCTAAATTATTGGATCATATAAATGAAATCTAAAAATTTATCATACCTTATTGTAAGATTAGAATATGATAGATACGTTAAACTACCTAACACGAAATCACATGATTTTGTGCATTGAAGGCGGACCCAAAAGACATTCAGGATAGAAACAACATCAGGACTCAATTGTTTGGTACGTAGTCAGAGACAGTTACCATAACATAGAAGCCATATTCTATCACAAAAACAAATGCAAATAGTTATCCACTGTTTACTTATTTAAAGCACATTATTTTATGCATGTCATGTCAACTTGCAAGAATGAAGATTTAGTTGTTGTTGTCCATCCAGAACTGAGCCTGAAGCCAGTCGATGGTCTTCTTGTCCACCTGGAAAGCCTTGGCCAGAACATCGTCGGAGATGGGTGGCTTCGACCCGAACACAGCGTTGGCGATGGTGATGGTGCCGGGGTTTTGGCTACTGAGAGCACCGATGGCGACAGTTTTGGTGTGTCCAGGGTTGAACTGGAAGTGGATGAGGCCCTCAGGGAACACAAACACATCACCCTTCTTCAGCATCTTGGTGAAGAGACGGTTACCGTCGTCGGTGTTGGATGTGACGAAGCCGACCAAGAGCTGTCCTTCTATGACGGTGAGGATCTCGGTGGCACGGGGGTGAGTGTGGGGAGGGTTGAGGCCTTTGGGCCCGTAGTCGATGCGAACCATGGAGATGCCGAGGGTGTTGAGTCCGACGAGCTTGTTCACGTTGACGGCAGTGACCATGGAGCCGAGCTTGTTTACTGTGTTGCCGGCTTTGTCGAGTCCCATGAAGAAGAAGTCTTCGGCTGTCACTTGCTTGGGGTCTTTGCAGACGAATCCATTCACCAGCACTGCAGAAGCAACAAGAAAACTCGATCAGTAAACATGCATTAATCGAAAACGTGGACGTGCAGATGCGGTGTTCGATCCTTAAACTCGCCTTTGGAGTTCTTATCGGCGACGCAGAAGTCTTGAAGAGGGCTAGGATCAGAAGCCATTGCGAGAGAGGAAGCCATGGCAAGGAGAGCGATGAGGAGGATTTTGGCTGCCATCTTTAGGATGGATGAAGCTACAATTGGTGTTGTGATACAAATGCAGGAAAGAGATGGATATATATAGAGGGAGAGAGAGGGAGAGAGAGGCAGGGTTGAAACATTCTTGATCATTTGGTAAGAGAGCTGAAAAGTATGCCTTTAGCTTACAATAATGTCTATAGACTCTGCGTGCTTCTTATCTTGTGCCGAGAAAGAGTCTACCAAGAGAAGCTTAATGTTTTGGTCAACGGCGGTTTCCTGCATGCCGTTCAATTGACAGGGTTTTGATGACCACAGGATGGTACCAAATGCCAAGCAAAGTCATGGAAACCAGTGGAGCATATGGATCCACCGGAAGGACCAGTAAACCAATGATCTCAGTTTGACTTCATCAAACATTAAGCACTACAATGGAAGGCGTTGTCTGTCACCTCCAAACATGATCAGGACAATGCGTGTGGCGACTTCATCTAACGTCGAATACTATAATGCAAGCGTTGTGTGTGTTGGGCTGACAGCCCATATATTCAGGTGGGGTTTAGCGGTTCACAGCCCATTCCTTTTAATCTAATTTTATATTAAAGTTATGGGGGTGTAGATGACTATATTTTGGAGGCAGAAAAAGTGCAGTATGAAGGGAGAAGGCTTCAGCCATATAATTTCAAAGAAAAGAAAGAGAACAAGATAGAAAAATAAAAAAAAGAAAGGGGACAACGCAGAGATATTGTTCTCAATTATCTAATAGAGTTTTCATCTAAGATCAGATCAGATCTATAGTTGATTCTTACTGTGATTACCTGGAAAGAATTTAGATATTGTGCACAGTAACGTGATTCTTGTATCCCAGTTATTTTCTTGTGATTGTTGCTAGGGTTTTGGGCAAGAGATTGAGATTTATATATTTATTATTATTATAGTGGATTATCTCTAGTTTGGCCCATGATTTTTACCCTTCACATTGGAGGGGTTTTTCATGTATATCTTGGTGTTTTATTTGATTATGATTTCATTTAATTTCGTTACGTGTTATAGCCTGCTAGTATTTGTTCATATATAAAAGTTTATTTCTCTTTATATCCCACTAGTATCAGAGAAGGGTTCATATATAAAAGTTTATTTCTCACATGAGTAGTTTGAATGGAAACAATTGGATGATATGGAAACTAAGGATGAAAAATCTTTTGTATTGCAAAGATTTGTATAGACCTTTATAGGGGGATAGTTCAAAACCCTTAACTATGACAGATGATGAGTGGAAGAGGTTAGATCGAAAAATAGTTGGGTTTATTCGATAGTGGCTTGATAATAGTGTCTTTCACTATTATCTACTGAAAGTTCTGCATATTCTCTTTAAAAAAAGTTAGAAAGTCTCTATGAAAGAAAAACAACCGGCAACAAAGCTTTTTTGATCAGAAAACTTGTAAATCTAAAATATAGAGAGGGTGCTTCTATTCCTGAGCATTTAAATGAAATGTAGAGTATCATTAATTAGTTATTATCTATGAAAATGTCTTTTGATGATGAATTGCAGGCATTGTTACTTCTCAGTTCATTACCAGAAAGTTCGGAGACATTGGTGGTTTCTCTCAGTAATTCTGCGTCAGATGGTGTTGTCACAATAAATCAAGTAACAAATAGTTTCTTGAATAAGGAGTTGAGAAGAAAGAATTCAGCAACATATCAGAATGATTCACAAGCACTTATCTCAGAGAACAGAGGAAGGTCAAAGTCTAGAAGCAATTTACGCATGGGTAGAAGCAAGTCAAGATTAAGAAAAGATATTATTTGCTATAACTATGGTGAGAAAGGACATTACAAGAATCAATATAAGCAACCTAAGAAGAGCAAGAAAAAGAGAAAAGAAGTGAAGTTTACAGAGTCAAAGGATAATACTATAGCTATAGTGTAGGGTGGTGATTATTTGAATTTGTCTCCTTTTGATGATATTTTTTCTTGTGTGTGTTTGGATTTTGTCTCCAACATAAGATGACAGTTCCTTGTATACCATAGCATAATGCTATTGCAGATATAATGAACAACACCATTATGGAAAAGATCAGATGTATGCTTTCACAGGCCAAGCTATCCAAAAGGTTTTGGGATAAGGCTTTGAGGATTGCAATTGATGTGATCAACTTGTCACTATGTACAGCCCTAGATGGTGATGTTGCAGAGCGTGTATAGTCAAGGAAAGATGTTTCCTATAGGCATTTGAGAGTGTTTAGTTGTCGTGCATTTGCATATGTTCCAGACAATGAGAAGTCCAAGCTGGATGGTAAGACTAAAGAATGTATTTTTCTTGGCTACTCATATGATCATTTTGGTTACAGGCTTTGGGATCCAGAAAAATAGAAGATGTTTAGAAGTAGAGATGTGGTCTTTTTTAAGGATCAAACCTTTGAGGATTTGAAGAAGAAGACAATAACTAAGACTTTTGCAGAAGGATTAGCAGATTGTGACCTAGTTACTCCTCCAGTATATCAGGATAATGGCGGAGATGTGCAGGAAGATAGTATAGAGCCTGATGTTGATATACCTGCAGGACATGATGAGCAAGAAGAAGTTGAAGAGCAACTTCCCGTAGAACCTCAATTGAGAAGATCTTCTAGGCAACGTCAACCTTTCATAAGATACTCTATAGATGAGTTTGTGATGCTTACTGATGTAGGTGAACCAGAGAACTAGTTACCAAGAAACAGTTGAAAGTGAGCAGAAAAAGAAGTGGTTAGTTACTAAGTTGGAAAAGAAGGATGCTCTTCAGAAGAACCATACTTATGATTTGGTGCTACTACCAAATGGAATGAAGGCCTTGAAGAAAAAGTGGATTTTCATGTTAAAGACTTAGGAATATTATTCTCAACCAAAGTACAAAGCTAGATTGGTTGTGAAAGGCTTTGGTCATAAGAAAGGTATTGACTTTAAAGAGATCTTTTCTCTTTTTGTTAAAATATCTTTTATTCGTGTTACTCTTAATATTGCTGCTAGCCAGGACTTGGAGGTTGAGCAGTTAGATGTGAAGACAGTTTTCCTTCATGGTGATTTGGAGGAGAAAATTTATATGAAGCACCCAGAAGGCTTCAAAGTCAAAGGTAAAGAAAACTTTATTTACAAGTTGAAAAAGAGCTTGTATGGGTTAAAGCAAGCTCTAAGACAGTGGTACAGATAGTTTGATTTATTTATGACAGAAAATGGATACAAAAGAACGGCTTCAGATCATTGTGCGTACATCAAATGGTTTGATGAGAATTTTATTATTCTATTACTTTATATTGATGACATGCTTATTTTTGGGAAAGATATGTTAACAATTAAAAGGTTGAAGAAGGAACTGAGTAAGTCTTTTGCAATGAAGGATATGGGGCCAGCAAAGCAAATACTGGGCATGCAGATTTCCCGTGATAGGAAAAACAAGAAGATTTGGTTGTCACAGGAGAAATACATCGAGAAGGTATTGGAAAGGTTTAGTATGAGTAATTCAAAACCAGTTGGTTCTCTTCTTGGAGGTCACTTCAAGTTGTGCTCAGAACAGAGTCCGACAAGTGATAAGGAGAAGAAGAAAATGCAAAAGGTTCCTTGTGCTTCAACGATCAGAAGTTTAATGTATGCAATGTTATGTACGAGGCCGGACATCGTATATGCAGTGGGTGTTACTAGCAGATTTCTTGCAAATCCAAGCAAAGAGCACTAGGCAGTAGTGAAGTGGATTTTTAGATATCTCAAAGGGAGCTCTACAGTTTATTTAAGCTTTGGAGGTGGACTACCTGTGTTGACAGGTTACACAGATGCAGATATGACAAGAGATATAGATATGAGGAAGTCCACAGGTTATGTACTTATTTTTGCAAGGGAAACTGTGTCATGGCAATCGCAAAGATGTATTGCTCTCTCCATTTGTGACAAAATCCATTTACAAATAAATGTTATTGATGAAAAAATTCTTATAAGAATTAGAGCTGAAACAGAAAAATTATGTAGTACATTATGACAACTAAAGTACCATCCATTTGTATAAGAACCCAATGTTTCATTCCAAGTCAAAGCATATAAATATTAGATACCATTGGATTCGAAATATATTTGAAGAGAAGCAGTTACAGCTTTAGAAAATTTATATAGATGATAATGGAGCAGACATGTTGACAAAGACCTTACCAAAAGAAAGATAGGAGATATGTCGACAGTTGGTCGACATGACTTCACATTGAGTAGTCTTGGGACAGCCTCTCTTATGGGCTGAAGGGAGAGGTTGTTGAGCTGACAACCCATATATTTAGCCCAAGGTGGGCTTTAGCAGCCCACAACCCACCCCCTTTGACCTAACCCTAGATTAAAGTTAGGGGGTGTGAGTGGCTACGTTTTGGGCACAGTGACGCGATCCTTGTATCCCAATTATTGTATTGTGATTATTGCTAAGATTTTAGGCAAGAGATTGAGATTTGTATATTCATTATTATTATAATAGATTATCTCTAGTTTGTCCCATGGTTTTTACCCTTCACATTGGAGGGATTTTCCACGTATATCTTGGTATTCTATTTGATTGTGATTTCATTTAATTCCACTACGTGTTATAGCCTGCTAGTATTTGTTCATATATAAAAATTTATTTCTTTTTATATCCCACCAATGTGTGTGTTCACAACACATACACATACGACTTCAATCTTCACCTCACATATCAACATTCCATAATGTATAAATATATTTTGAATAACTTTAATCAAGTTTATAATGAATAATCAAATCAAAATAGAGTGTATACACCCAAAATAACTTAACTTGTGGCTAGACATCTTACGATTTGAATCTATTAGGGACTCACAAAGTTGGCTGTTCTTCTGAAATATTTTACAAAGTTTGTAAATATTTTAAAAAGGCTCAATTACAATAATTTGTTGTTCTTCATCTTTGCCTTGTGAAGATTCTCTGTGTAGATTGAAGCTTGCTTCCTATCAAAGGTCATACACTTCATTCGAGACAAACACGCATCCTGCCGGAAGAGACGGCAATGAACCCTTTGTGATATGCCAATTGGCTATCTATAGATTGTCATCGTTATTAAAAGATTCTTTTGCTTGGATGACAGTAGGTGATTGCATTCAGAA
>CM017192.1:40427290-40544790 GCA_004837865.1 Musa balbisiana
ATAATTTAGGATTAAGATCTATTTTAGCCCTTATGATTTTGGCCATGGATCTCTTAAGCCCTTACGATTTACTCGTGTCTAAAATAATTTTTTATTTTTAAAAATGTAAAACCCCTTCCTTTAAGTCTGAGTTAATAGATGTTGGAGTCTACTTACATGGCATACTGACTCAAAATAAACTATCAATATAATGATAAATATAATTTAAATTTAAAAAAATTGAGACTTCCATGAATGGTGGAAGGAGGCGTCATCGTGGAAGCAACCACTAGCAGTAGCACCGAGCTGGTGCTACCTAGCATGGTGTGTACCAATCCTCTCCTGCATTGATGATAAGCTTTTGAGCTTTCGGATGTCACTTGCCATCTCCAGTGCATATGCCACCATCATGAATTGCACCCATTTCAATCCTGATGAGTACTACCATACCTTATAAGCCACCTTCCTAGCATAGTATGACATCACAAAAATTGAGAGCGGCAGGAGTGGTTGAGCTGGTCCATGTATCCCTCCAGCACCCGCTCGCTCTCCATGACCAGCTTATCAAGGAAAGAGGGAGCGACGAAGGCCATAACGATGGATGAAAGCGAAGAGACAAAGGTAGGAGAGGCCGAAGGTGAAGGTGAGGGAGAGCTAGACCACTATGTTGTAGGCGTGGGGGGTGGAGGTGCAGGGGAGGATGAAGTGGGAGATAGTGGGGGCGAAGACGCTCACGAGGAGAAAGAGGGACTAAGAGACCACTACGTACATAACGTTGGGCTAGTCGATGCACATCCATCTAACGCAAGACCGGAAGCTCCTGAGCTCATTGTTAGCACGAGAGAGGCTACAAGTGTATGACACCTGCTATGCAAAAATGACTCGATGCTACTACTGGTGGTCGCTCCCACGACAATGCCTCCTCCTGCTATTAATTAGGGTCTCAGTTTTTTTTTGACTTAAATTATATGTGTCATTATATTAAGGATTTATTATTAGTCAGTATGTCACGTAAGCATACTCTAATGTCTATTAACTCAAACTTGATAGGTCCGGGAGTTCCAAATTTAGCACAACCAGTAATCGGGAATGACAACCAATCTTATGAGGGCAATTAAGTATCGATAGAGTATCATCCACTCTCGGTGGTATGAAAAGAATGTCTTATGTATTCTTACTCAGACAAATCCTTAGCTAGAGTCCTTTGGATTGAGAGAAATTTTTTTTTTTTGAGAGAATCCGTTTAGAGCGAGACTTGAGTAGATTCTGTATGAGCATGATAGCACCATGCTTGGTATATGATTTTAGGGATATTAAATAGATAAATGACTATAGATATACGATAACTGAGGACAAACATGTCCAATAGGTTGGATTTTCCTATATCGTCTAGGGACTATGGCGTAGTGGCCTATTATATTCGTAGTCGATGAGTTAGTGAATTATTATGAAGATTATAATTCATTGAGTCAGAAGGAGTTCTGACAGGTATGACTTACGACCAGCTCGATATTGGGCCTAGAGGGTCACACACATATAGTAGGTGTTGCGATGAGTAGAGGTTCAGATATGAGATATCTGTTGGAGCCCCTATCTTATTGGATATCTAGTAACAAATGAATTATTGGATCTTGTGGATAAAATTTAATAAGAGCTAATGAAAGATTATTATGTAGAGATCCACTAATAAAAAATGCTTAAGTAGTTAGACCTCTATAAACATTAGGGTTAAGTTGACATAAACCTCTAGGATCCATTAGGGTTAAGTTGACATAGACCTCTATAAACAGGAGTAAACCAAATGGGCATAGGCTAGACCCTTTATGTTTGTCACTTCCTAGTCTCCTCTCTCTCTCTCTCTCTCTCTCTCTTTCTCTCTCATATAATAGCCTTAGTTTGGGGCATGTAGATAGCAAGAATGGTCGGCCCCTTCTTAATCACGTGGTACGCATGAAGAGGAAGATTATGCAATGATTGGAGGAGTGTCTTCGCTGCATCGATTACATAGATCACTACTAGAGAGGATGACAATTGAGTTCCTTTATCCTCTTTTATAGAACTGAAAGTTTTTAGGGATATACGATCTCATTAAGTGACACATCTTTTACATATGCATAGTTTTTTGTTTTGCAATTTTTTTGCATACTAATCTTTGCACGACGATAAGAATATTTTTTGTGGGAAATATGAGATTTTTATTTTTTGTTCTTCCATTGCACATGTGATGCTACCCTGGGTTTCCTAACACTTCCTTCATCGACTAAGGTGAATATTTCTCCAATATAACGTGGACTTTTTCGAGATTTGTGTATATTCCTCTCTAGTAAATAAGTTCAAAAACAATTTCTAAACTAACTCTGAAAGCATACTTGGATGATTTGAGATGCATATTGTATCCCTTCAAAACCTGAAACGTCTTGGCCAAGTCCCTTAGATGTGAGCAGCTATTCTACTTTTGACTATCATGTTATCCACATACACCTCGATGTTCCTCCCTATATATCACTTAAATATTTTATTCACTATCCTTTGGAATGTCACCCCTGGATTTTTTTCACTCCTAATCATGATACTCTGTACCAATATAGGCATCAGCCTATAATAAAGGATGTTCCAATCTTAAAGCACCATCCTTATTTGGTTATATCCCGAAAACATATCCCTGAAGGTGAGGAGCCCATGGCTTGAGGTAGTATCAACCAGTTGATCGATGCGAGAGAAAGGGTAGCTATGTTTCAGACATATTTTATTGAGATCGGTGTAATTAATATACATTCTCAAATTTTAATTATATTTTTTAACCAATACAACAATAGCAAGCTATTAGGGGTACTACACTTTGATTTCCACATAGATACGTACGTCTCTACTTCCCTTTTCTGTCTTTTTTTTTTTAATAATTGATTTGGGCTTAATGGCTATCTTGTCTGGTCTAAGCTCACCTATGGGCTGGACCCAATAATTCTCATTGGTATATACCTTTTTTAAGTGTAATTCTTCCATCTTAAACACATAACAAATTCAGTGATATTTTACGTGGATGTAGAATGATATGTTAAATTCTTAGAGAGGTGAATGATACTCTGATTGTCATAATAAATAGTATATATTTCCTGTTTTAAGCCTATTTCTTGTAGAAACATTTTCATCCATAAAGCTTCATTACATACTTCAGTAATTACTATGTATTCTACTTATGTGGTTGATAGAACAATATAATTCTATAATTTAGACTATCAAGAGACCCCCCTTACAAATATTATCAAGAACCCCGAAGTTGACTTTTTAGAATCAGTATCACTTACTATATCTGTATTTATATATCCCTATAGCAAAGATTCATCATCGTCAAAACATAAACATAACATGAAAGTATCTCTTAAATATTTTAATATCCATTTTACTACTGCCTAATGTTTTTTACCAGGATTAGAGAGAAATCGACTGACAACTCTAACTGCACGAGTTATATCTGGCCTAGTGTAAATTATAATATATATTAAATTGCTAACCAGAGATGAGTAAGGCACTCTGGACATATAGTTGATCTAAAATTTATGTGGGATTTATATTTTGTCTCTTGTCCTAAAATTCATATAGTTGATATAAAATTTATGATTTTATTGTAATTACTATTATACCTTATCATAAGATTAGAGTACGATACTTACGATAAACTGCCTAACACGAAATCATATGATTTTGTGCATTGAAAGCGGACCCAAAAGACAACTCTGGATAGAAATAACATCAGGATTCAATTGGTTGGTAAGTACTAAGACAGTTTCCATAACATAGAAGCCATATTCTGTCACAAAAACAAATGCAAATAGTTATCCACTGTTTGCTTATTTAAAGCACATAATTTTATGCATGTCATGTCAACTTTCAAGAACGAAGCTTTCTAATTGTTGTTGTCCATCTAGAACTGAGCCTGAAGCCAGTCGATGGTCTTCTTGTCCACCTGGAAAGCCTTGGCCAGAACATCGTCGGAGATGGGTGGCTTCGACCCGAACACAGCGTTGGCGATGGTGATGGTGCCGGGGTTTTGGCTACTGAGAGCACCGATGGCGACAGTTTTGGTGTGGCCAGGGTTGAACTGGAAGTGGATGAGGCCCTCAGGGAACACAAACACATCACCCTTCTTCAGCATCTTGGTGAAGAGACGGTTACCGTCGTCGGTGTTGGATGTGACGAAGCCGACCAAGAGCTGTCCTTCTATGACGGTGAGGATCTCGGTGGCACGGGGGTGAGTGTGGGGAGGGTTGAGGCCTTTGGGCCCGTAGTCGATGCGAACCATGGAGATGCCGAGGGTGTTGAGTCCGACGAGCTTGTTCACGTTGACGGCAGTGACCATGGAGCCGAGCTTGTTTACTGTGTTGCCGGCTTTGTCGAGTCCCATGAAGAAGAAGTCTTCGGCTGTCACTTGCTTGGGGTCTTAGCAGACGAATCCATTCACCAGCACTGCAGAAGCAACAAGAAAACTCGATCAGTAAACATGCATTAATCGAAAACGTGGACATGCAGATACGGTGTTCGATCCTTAAACTCGCCTTTGGAGTTCTTATCGGCGACGCAGAAGTCTTGAAGAGGGCTAGGATCAGAAGCCATTGCGAGAGAGGAAGCCATGGCAAGGAGAGCGATGAGGAGGATTTTGGCTGCCATCTTTAGGATGGATGAAGCTACAATTGGTGTTGTGATACAAATGCAGGAAGGAGATGGATATATATAGAGGGAGAGAGAGGGAGAGAGAGGCAGGGTTGAAACATTCTTGATCATTTGGTAAGAGAGCTGAAAAGTATGCCTTTAGCTTACAATAATGTCTATAGACTCTGCGTGCTTCTTATCTTGTGCCGAGAAAGAGTCTACCAAGAGAAGCTTAATGTTTTGGTCAACGGCGGTTTCCTGCATGCCGTTCAATTGACAGGGTTTTGATGATGCGTTCACGTTGTCGAACCATTCAATTGGCAGTATAGCCAATAAAACATGTGGGAAACCAGTGGGTATCTCAGTCTGACTTCATCTAACATCAGATCCTATAATGCTAGCCTTCTTTGTCACCTTCAAACATGACCAGGGCAACACGTTGCGTGAATGACCGACATCAAATACTATGGTGGAATCGTTATATGTGAATGCAGTGACTATTCGCCACGACATAGAAGAGGAGAGCTGTAGCAATTGGTCGAGTTAGTGTTTCAGCTCATGCCTCATAGCATTTTTCGGTCTATAGAAATCTTTTAAGATTTTTCAATATTCGAAGGAAGGATAGATACTTATTGCTAGACTAGGATAGGAACCAGCTAACCACTACTATTTGCTCTGCTAATTATTGCACTTTCTACTAGTTATAGGTGCTCCGTAACTCAATCACGTGAGTGATAACACGCGTGACACGTTACGTAGTTTTTTTTACTTATTATTATTGATATTTTTTTATTCTATAATTATATGTTACATATATCATGATATTAATGAATCTGTGCAATGAGAATTGGATCATAGTGAGATCGTAATAATGAGACCAATTCGCCTTTAAGAATAGATCATTAATATTCTCAATCGTAGGTTACTCGAGAAGGACATCAACATAACCAAACAAACTAGTATATTGTATACCTATCAATATGATGGAGGTAGTTAGTCTCGTAGCTACTCGTGTAGGGGTACTAGGGATATAGTACAGATGCTCATTGGATAATAAGTTCATTGATTGATCCACTCACGGAATGTTGGATAGTTGATAATACATCATTGTTAAAAAACGATTTTATGGTCCTAGTTGTGTATCTGATCCAAGTTGTGTAACGGGTCCTTAGACTTGAGACACTAAGGATGTTCTATATATGACTATACTCTTTGATACCGAACTTATAGGTCTCGAAATTCTAGATCTAGCATAATCAGTCATCGAGAGTGGCTGCCAATCTTACGAGGGTAATTTAATGTCGATAGAGGACCATCCACTCTCGGTATCATGAGATGAAATTCCTATGTATTTTTGCTCAAGCAAATATCTAATCATGATCATTCGGAATGAGAGAGAAAGAGTTCTTCTGGAGATTATGATTAAAGTAAGATTCGAGTAGATTTCATATGGGCCTAATAAAACGATGCTCGGTATATGGTCTCTAGAATATTAGATAAATAAGTGACTATAAATATATGATAATTGAGGACAGACAAGTCTAATGGATTAGATTTATTTGTATCATCTGAGAACAAATAGGTCATACACTTCTTTTGAGACAAACACCCATCCTGTCGGAAGAGATGGCAATGAACTGTTTGTGATCAGCCAATTAGCTATCTATAGGTTGTCATCATTACCAAAAGATTCAATTACTTGGATGACAGTAGGTGATTGTAAGTGACCAAAACCACAAGCTTTTGCAAGTGAGATGTTGACCATTAAAAATTCTTCAATGGATATATATATATGTATATATATATGTGTACATATATATGTATGTATATATATATGTATATATATATGTATATATATATGTATATATACATATAAATTATTGGCCATGGTTATTCAGATTGAGAGAGAAAGAGTTCTCTAGGAGAATCTGATTAAAGTAAGACTCGAGGAGAAACCGTATGGGCCTGACAGCACCATACCCGATATACGATCTCCCTAGGTAACACAACTATCTTATACATAGTTTTGAGGAATCATCATCAATGTTCGAGTTTAGTCGAAGTTGTCCTAACACAAAAGCACAGGAGCATCCGAAGTAGATCCGAGGTGGTTTTTTAGTAGCTCTAATGTTGTCCTTTCTAGTCGTATGTGTCCTACAAGCCAATCACATGAGTGATGACACATATGATTTGACAAGTATTCTTTTTACTTATTATTATTATTTAATATTTTATCACTTTATATTGCCTATTGTTTGAATATATTATGATGTCCATGGATCTGTGCAATGAGAATTGGATCATAGTGAGATCGTAATAATGAGACCAATTCGCCTTTAAGAATAGATCATTAATATTCTCAATCGTAGGTTACTCGAGAAGGACATCAACATAACCAAACAAACTAGTATATTGTATACCTATCAATATGATGGAGGTAGTTAGTCTCGTAGCTACTCGTGTAGGGGTACTAGGGATATAGTACAGATGCTCATTGGATAATAAGTTCATTGATTGATCCACTCACGGAATGTTGGATAGTTGATAATACATCATTGTTAAAAAACGATTTTATGGTCCTAGTTGTGTATCTGATCCAAGTTGTGTAACGGGTCCTTAGACTTGAGACACTAAGGATGTTCTATATATGACTATACTCTTTGATACCGAACTTATAGGTCTCGAAATTCTAGATCTAGCATAATCAGTCATCGAGAGTGGCTGCCAATCTTACGAGGGTAATTTAATGTCGATAGAGGACCATCCACTCTCGGTATCATGAGATGAAATTCCTATGTATTTTTGCTCAAGCAAATATCTAATCATGATCATTCGGAATGAGAGAGAAAGAGTTCTTCTGGAGATTATGATTAAAGTAAGATTCGAGTAGATTTCATATGGGCCTAATAAAACGATGCTCGGTATATGGTCTCTAGAATATTAGATAAATAAGTGACTATAAATATATGTATATATTGTATACCTATCAATATGATGGAGGTAGTTAGTCTCGTAGCTACTCGTGTAGGGGTACTAGGGATATAGTACAGATGCTCATTGGATAATAAGTTCATTGATTGATCCACTCACGGAATGTTGGATAGTTGATAATACATCATTGTTAAAAAACGATTTTATGGTCCTAGTTGTGTATCTGATCCAAGTTGTGTAACGGGTCCTTAGACTTGAGACACTAAGGATGTTCTATATATGACTATACTCTTTGATACCGAACTTATAGGTCTCGAAATTCTAGATCTAGCATAATCAGTCATCGAGAGTGGCTGCCAATCTTACGAGGGTAATTTAATGTCGATAGAGAGAATCTGTTAAGAGACTCGAGAGAAACCGTATGGGCCTGACAGCACCATACCCGATATACGATCTCCCTAGGTAACACAACTATCTTATACTAGTTTTGAGGAATCATCATCATGTTCGAGTTAGTCGAAGTTGTCCTAACACAAAGCACAGGAGCATCCGAATAGATCCGAGGTGTTTTTTAGTAGCTCTAATGGTTGTCCTTTCTAGTCGTAGGTGTCCTACAAGCCATCACATGAGTGATGACACATATGATTTGACAAGTGATTCCTTTTACTTATTATTATTATTTAATATTTATCACTTTATATTGCCTATTGTTTGAATATATTATATGTCCATGGATCTGTGCAATAGGAATTGGATCGTGATGAGATACAGGATAATGAGATCGATTCGCCTTTAAACACAGATCCTAAGTAATCTCGGTCATAGGTTACTCGAAAGGGACATCGAGATAACCGGATAGGCTGGTGTGCTGCTGTATACCCGTCCATATGATGAATGCAGTTGGCTTCATAGCTGCTCATGTGGGGACACTAGAGATACAATACAAGTGCTCATTGGAGAATTAGTTCATTGATTGATCCGCTTACGAAATGCTAGATGGTTGATGATACCCTATTATCAGACAGTAATTTCATAGTCCTAGTGGTGTATCTAGTCCTTAGACTTGAGACAACAAAGATGTCCTATATGAGTACTCCACTCTTTGATACTGAACTTATAGGTCTAGAGATTTTAGATATAGCATAGTCAGTCATCGGGAGTAGTAACTAACATTACAAGGACTATTGAGTGTCAATAGAGGATTATCCGCTCTCAGTTTCATGAGAGGAATATCCCATGTATTCTTGCTTAGACAAATCTCTGGTTAGGGTCATTTGAGAGAGAAAGAGTTTTCCGGGAGAATTCGATTAAAGCGAGACTTGAGTAGAAACCATATGAGTCTGATAACAACCATGCTCGATATACGGTCTATGGGATATTATATGAATGAGGGACTATAGGTATACGGTAACTGAGAATAGATATGTCCAATGATTGGATTCTCCTATATCATCTAGGGACGATGGCATAGTGGCATAGTACGTTCGCAGTCGATGAGTTGAGTGAATTATTATAAAGATAATAATTTATTGTGCCAGAATGAGTTCTGACAAGTGTGACTCACGGTCAGCTAGCCTAGAGGGTCACACACATATGGTACACGTTGCAATGAGTATATGTTCGGATATGAGATATTCGGTCGAGCTCATATCTTATTGAATATCAAATAAATTCTTAAATTATTAGATCATATAAATAAAATCTAAAAATTTATCGTACCTTATTGTAAGATTAGAATATGATAGATACGTTAAACTACCATGTGATTTCGGCATTGAAAGAGGACCCAAAAGACATTCAGGATAGAAACAACATCAGGACTCAATTGTTTGGTACGTAGTCAGAGACAGTTACCATAACATAGAAGCCATATTCTATCACAAAAACAAATGCAAATAGTTATCCACTGTTTACTTATTTAAAGCACATTATTTTATGCATGTCATGTCAACTTGCAAGAATGAAGATTTAGTTGTTGTTGTCCATCCAGAACTGAGCCTGAAGCCAGTCGATGGTCTTCTTGTCCACCTGGAAAGCCTTGGCCAGAACATCGTCGGAGATGGGTGGCTTCGACCCGAACACAGCGTTGGCGATGGTGATGGTGCCGGGGTTTTGGCTACTGAGAGCACCGATGGCGACAGTTTTGGTGTGTCCAGGGTTGAACTGGAAGTGGATGAGGCCCTCAGGGAACACAAACACATCACCCTTCTTCAGCATCTTGGTGAAGAGACGGTTACCGTCGTCGGTGTTGGATGTGACGAAGCCGACCAAGAGCTGTTTGAATATATTATGATGTCCATATGGATCTGTGCAATAGGAATTGGATCGTGATGAGATTCATGATAATGAGATCGATTCGCCTTTAAACACAGATCCTAAGTAATCTCGGTCCTAGGTTACTCGCAAGGGACATCGAGATAACCGGATAGGCTGGTGTGCTGCTGTATACCCGTCCATATGATGAATGCAGTTGGCTTCATAGCTGCTCATAGTGGGGACACTAGGATACAATACAAGTGCTCATTGGAGAATTAGTTCATTGATTGATCCGCTTACGAAATGCTAGATGGTTGATGATACCCTATTATCAGACAGTAATTTCATAGTCCTAGTGGTGTATCTAGTCCTTAGACTTGAGACAACAAAGATGTCCTATATGAGTACTCCACTCTTTGATACTGAACTTATAGGTCTAGAGATTTTAGATATAGCATAGTCAGTCATCGGGAGTAGTAACTAACATTACAAGGACTATTGAGTGTCAATAGAGGATTATCCGCTCTCAGTTTCATGAGAGGAATATCCCATGTATTCTTGCTTAGACAAATCTCTGGTTAGGGTCATTTGAGAGAGAAAGAGTTTTCCGGGAGAATTCGATTAAAGCGAGACTTGAGTAGAAACCATATGAGTCTGATAACACCATGCTCGATATACGGTCTATGGGATATTATATGAATGAGGGACTATAGGTATACGGTAACTGAGAATAGATATGTCCAATGATTGGATTCTCCTATATCATCTAGGGACGATGGCATAGTGGCATAGTACGTTCGCAGTCGATGAGTTGAGTGAATTATTATAAAGATAATAATTTATTGTGCCAGAATGAGTTCTGACAAGTGTGACTCACGGTCAGCTAGCCTAGAGGGTCACACACATATGGTACACGTTGCAATGAGTATATGTTCGGATATGAGATATTCGGTCGAGCTCATATCTTATTGAATATCAAATAAATTCTTAAATTATTAGATCATATAAATAAAATCTAAAAATTTATCGTACCTTATTGTAAGATTAGAATATGATAGATACGTTAAACTACCATGTGATTTCGTGCATTGAAAGAGGACCCAAAAGACATTCAGGATAGAAACAACATCAGGACTCAATTGTTTGGTACGTAGTCAGAGACAGTTACCATAACATAGAAGCCATATTCT
The DNA here is from genome assembly GCA_004837865.1 of Musa balbisiana. Lineage (NCBI taxonomy): Eukaryota > Viridiplantae > Streptophyta > Magnoliopsida > Zingiberales > Musaceae > Musa > Musa balbisiana. The sequence goes on from CM017192.1 coordinate 40,438,294, forward strand.
ATCACAAAAACAAATGCAAATAGTTATCCACTGTTTACTTATTTAAAGCACATTATTTTATGCATGTCATGTCAACTTGCAAGAATGAAGATTTAGTTGTTGTTGTCCATCCAGAACTGAGCCTGAAGCCAGTCGATGGTCTTCTTGTCCACCTGGAAAGCCTTGGCCAGAACATCGTCGGAGATGGGTGGCTTCGACCCGAACACAGCGTTGGCGATGGTGATGGTGCCGGGGTTTTGGCTACTGAGAGCACCGATGGCGACAGTTTTGGTGTGTCCAGGGTTGAACTGGAAGTGGATGAGGCCCTCAGGGAACACAAACACATCACCCTTCTTCAGCATCTTGGTGAAGAGACGGTTACCGTCGTCGGTGTTGGATGTGACGAAGCCGACCAAGAGCTGTCCTTCTATGACGGTGAGGATCTCGGTGGCACGGGGGTGAGTGTGGGGAGGGTTGAGGCCTTTGGGCCCGTAGTCGATGCGAACCATGGAGATGCCGAGGGTGTTGAGTCCGACGAGCTTGTTCACGTTGACGGCAGTGACCATGGAGCCGAGCTTGTTTACTGTGTTGCCGGCTTTGTCGAGTCCCATGAAGAAGAAGTCTTCGGCTGTCACTTGCTTGGGGTCTTTGCAGACGAATCCATTCACCAGCACTGCAGAAGCAACAAGAAAACTCGATCAGTAAACATGCATTAATCGAAAACGTGGACGTGCAGATGCGGTGTTCGATCCTTAAACTCGCCTTTGGAGTTCTTATCGGCGACGCAGAAGTCTTGAAGAGGGCTAGGATCAGAAGCCATTGCGAGAGAGGAAGCCATGGCAAGGAGAGCGATGAGGAGGATTTTGGCTGCCATCTTTAGGATGGATGAAGCTACAATTGGTGTTGTGATACAAATGCAGGAAAGAGATGGATATATATAGAGGGAGAGAGAGGGAGAGAGAGGCAGGGTTGAAACATTCTTGATCATTTGGTAAGAGAGCTGAAAAGTATGCCTTTAGCTTACAATAATGTCTATAGACTCTGCGTGCTTCTTATCTTGTGCCGAGAAAGAGTCTACCAAGAGAAGCTTAATGTTTTGGTCAACGGCGGTTTCCTGCATGCCGTTCAATTGACAGGGTTTTGATGACCACAGGATGGTACCAAATGCCAAGCAAAGTCATGGAAACCAGTGGAGCATATGGATCCACCGGAAGGACCAGTAAACCAATGATCTCAGTTTGACTTCATCAAACATTAAGCACTACAATGGAAGGCGTTGTCTGTCACCTCCAAACATGATCAGGACAATGCGTGTGGCGACTTCATCTAACGTCGAATACTATAATGCAAGCGTTGTGTGTGCGTTCACAACGGAGATACGACTTCATCTTGCTCATCTTTTCAATCTTCACCTCACATATCAACATTCCATAATGTTTAAATATATTTTGAATAACTAACTTTAATCAAGTTTATAATGAGCTCAACAAAAACATAAATCCCAAGTTTCTGGAGTCTGAATAATCAAATCAAAATAAAATGTATACTCCCAAAACAACTTAGCTTGTGGCTAGACATCTTACGATTTGATTCTATTAGGCTTTGTAGATATCAGACTCACAAAGTTGGCTGTTCTTCTAAAATATTCTACAAAGTTTGTAAATATTTTAAAAAGGCTCAATTACAATAATTTGTTGTTCTTCATCTTTGCCTTGTGAAGATGCTCTGTGTAGGTTGAAGCATGCTTTCTATCAAAGGTCATACACTTCATTTGAGACAAACACCCATCCTGCCGGAACAGACGGCGATGAACTCTTCTTTGTGATCTGCCAATTGGCTATCTATAGATTGTCATTGTTACCAAAAAATTCTTTTGCTTGGATGACGGTAGGTGATTACATGCACAAAGTTGACCAAAACCACAGACTGATGCAAGTGAGATGTTGACCATTAAAAATTCATCCATGGATATATATATATATATATATATATATATATATATATATATATATATATATATATATATATATATATATATATATATATATATATATATATATATATATATGTGTGTGTATGTATGTATGTATGTATGTATGTATGTATGTATGTATTATGAGTCAAACTCATCATTCGATTCTCTCAATTTTTGTGTGACTAACTCTATTAGCAACTATTTGACTTTGGTTACCAAGTTTATCTTGACTCAAATTTTTTTTAATTATTAAGTATTTTTTTATGAACATTGGCTTTGATAAAGGATGAGTACGAATTAGACTCGTTAAAATTAACATATATAGAGTCAAATATCAATTTAATCGAAATCTTAAACTTTTAGAATATAACTCAAACTCAATATATGTCATCAGACACTTTTTATTTTTACTAAATGTATGGTTTTTCTTTTTATCATATTTCAATCTCTTCTGAATATTTTTTAACACTAATAAATGCAAAGAAAAGTTCGATAATGCAAACCAGAGATTTAGAGATTTGCTGCAATGTGGCTTCGCAATTAATAATGATCTCATCAGTGATCTCTCTCTCAATTGACTCTTAACATCATATTTATTTCGGGTTGGAAAACATGAGGATTATTTCGATCACTACAGAGAAAACGAACTGTAATAACATGCAAACGCCTGACTTCGATCGATCGCCAAGTGTTTGCTTATTGGAATGCTAACATGGATGTGAAGAAGCTGCAGTGGTGCTGTTTCTTCAGTTGTTGTTGTCCATCTAGAACTGAGCCTGAAGCCAGTCGATGGTCTTCTTGTCCACCTGGAAAGCCTTGGCCAGAACATCGTCGGAGATGGTCGGCTTCGACCCGAACACAGCGTTGGCGATGGTGATGGTGCCGGGGTTTTGGCTACTGAGAGCACCGATGGCGATAGTTTTGGTGTGCCCAGGGTTGAACTGGAAGTGGATGAGGCCCTCAGGGAACACAAACACATCGCCCTTCTTCAGCATCTTGGTGAAGAGACGGTTGCCGTCGTCGGTGTTGGATGTGACGAAGCCGACCAAGAGCTGTCCTTCTATGACGGTGAGGATCTCGGTGGCACGAGGGTGAGTGTGGGGAGCGTTCAGGCCTCTGGGTGCGTAGTCGATGCGAACCATGGAGATGCCGAGGGTGTTGAGTCCGACAAGCTGGTTCACGTTGACGGCGGTGACATTGGAGCCGACCTTGTTTACTGTGTCGCCAGCTTTGTCGAGTCCCCTGAAGAAGAAGTCTTCGGCTTTCACCACCTTGGGGTCCTTGCAGATGAACCCATTCACCAGCACTGCAACAGGAAGAAGCAAGAACGATCAGTAAACGTGCAACAAGAGAGCAAACGCGGCGAAGGAGATTAACCTGGATATTATGAATACCTTTAGAGTCCTTATCTGCGACACAGAAGTCTTGAAGAGGACTAGGATCAGAAGCCATTGCAAGAGAGGAAGCCATGGCAAGGAGAGCAAGGAGAAGCAGTTTGGCTGCCATCTGTGTAACCTTTAGGATGGATGAAGCTACAATTGGTGTTGTGATACCAAAGGCATGGAGGAGATGGGTATATATAGAGAAGCAGGCATGGACATATTCTTCATCATTTGGTGAGAGAGTTGAAAAGTATGACATGTTAGGTTGCCTTCTGCTTATAATAATGTTTGTAGACTTCCCCTTTTACGTAGTTGTTATCAAGATATTGACGCGGTTAAGAGAAAAGGTCTAAGAGAAGCTTATTCTTCACCGTCAGTTTCTTATACGTAGTAAATGCATGCACGTTGTCGAACCATACAATTGGCAGTATAGCTAATTGAACATGTGGGAAACCAGTGGATCATCTCAATCTGACTTCATCTAACATCAGATACTATAATGCAAGCCTTCTTTGTCACCTTCAAACATGACCGTGGCAATACGTTGCATGCAGTGACCAACATCAAATACTATGTTGCAAGCGTTATACGTGAATGCGGTGACTATAGTGTATATGGTGCATGCTTGCAAAAGTAGTGATCAACTTCCCTCTTTATTGTAACATTAGTATATTAATGGGTTAAGGTGTATTTTAACCTCTACGATTTTGGTCATAGATCTTTTAAGCTCTTATACTTCACTCATATTTAAAATAATCTCTATATTTTTAAAAATATAGCACATAAACTCCTCTTAACAAGTTTGAGTTAACAAACATTACGTGACATATTGGCTCATAATAAACCATTAATAAAATGACATGTACAATTTAGGATTAAGGTCCATTTTAGTCCTTCTGATTTTGATAATGGATCTCTTAAGCTCTAATGGTTTATTCGGGTTTAAAATAATCTTTACAGTTTAAAAAATGTAACATATAAGTCCCTCTCATCAAGTCTAAGTTAGTAGATATTAGAGTCTACTTACATGACATATTGACTCAAAATAAACTATCAATATAATAACATGTATAATTTAAGTTTGAAAAAACTAAGACTTCCATTAATGGTGGGAGGAGGCATCGTTGTGCAAGCGACCACTAATAGTAGCATTGAGCTGCTGCTGCCTAGTAAGGTGTCATACCAAGCCTCTCCCATGTTGACGGTGAGCTCAAGAGCTTCTGGATATCTCTTATTAGCTTTAGGGCACATCCAACCACGACATGACTCACCACCGTGAACTACACCCACTATGATCCTGATGAGTACTACCATACCTTGTAGGCCACCTCCCTCGCAAAACATGACATCATGAAGACTAAGAGTAGCAGAAGAAGTGGTTAAGCTGGTCCATGTATCCCTCCTGCACCCGCTCACTTTGCCCGACTAGATTATCAAGGAAAGAGGAAGCAATTGAGGCCATAATGATGGATGAAGGCGAAGAGGGAGAGGTCGGAGGTGAAGGTGAGGGAGAGTTGGATCACTAAGTCGTAGGCATAGTAGATGGAGGTGCAGGGGCGGACGAAGTGGGAGGTAGTAAGGACGAAGACGTTCAGGAGAAGGAAGAGGGACCCAGAGACCACATGTGCCTAGCGTCAGACTAGTTGATTCACATCCACCTAAGGCAAGCCTGGAAGCTCCTAAGCTCAGCGGTAGAATGGGAGAGGATACGTGCATATGACGCCCTGCTAGGCAACAACAGCTCGATGTTGCTGCTAGTGGTTGCTTCCACGATAACGCCTCCTCCCACCACTGATGGGGTCTCAGTTTTCTTAAACTTAAACTATATGTGATATTATATTAATGGTTTATTGTCAGTCAGCATGCCACGTAAGCAGATTCTAACGTCTGTTACCTCAAACTTGATGGGAGGGACTTATATGCTATATTTTTAAAAATATAAAGGTTATTTTAGACATAAGTAAACTATAAGGGCTTAAGAGGTTCATGACCAAAACCTTAAGGGCTAAAACAGACTTTAACCCAAAGTTATATATGTCATTATATTAATGATTTATTGTGAGTTAGCATGCCACGTTCGAGAGCAAACTTATGAGGCTTTTGCTTCACAAGTCGGACCTTGGGGTAGATATTCAGGTGGTGTTGGGTCACGTCGGGGTCTATTTCTGGCATATCTCTTAATGACCATGCGAATATGTTAGCGTTTTCCATGAGAAAGTCGACGAGTTTTGCTTTTCCTTGGGGAGTGTTGCCCCGACTTTAACGACCTAATCAGGACGGGCCTTGTCTAGAGCTTCCTCGACCAACAACTTTATTGGCTTCAAATATAAGAGAGGCTTAGCAAAATCTCAAGGGTCTAAGGGTGGTGCCTCGAACCATGCCTTCTTCAATAAGAAAATTGTCATCAAATAGTACTAGTGAGACTCCGTCGGATCACTCCTTAACTCCCCAATGTCAATTTTTGTTGGGAACTTCATCATCATATGATAGGTCAACACCACAACCCTTAGCCTGTTGAGAGTTGGCCGACCTATTATTGTGTTATACGCTAAGGGGATGTCAACTACCATAAACTTGGTCATCATTATTTTGTTATAGGGTTCATCACTAAACGTGACATGCAAGCTCATGGTCCTTAGAGGGGAGATAAAGTTGCCCGTGAACCCCATCAACAAAAAAGTTATAGGGGGTGAGATCATTAGTTAAGAGCTTAAGTTTTTAAAAAGCGATAAAGTATAGGATGTTAGTAGAACTATATCGATCATGACCTTTTGTACTCAGGAATTAATCATTCATATAGAAACCACCAAGGCATCATCATGGTTTGGATTGAGGTACTCTGTCTCTTCTTTTTTGAAGGTTATTTCCATTTTATCTTTTGATCTTTGACGCTTCTCGATAGTAATTAGGCTTAGGCTTTATGACCCAATATACTGTCCCCTCCTGAAACAGGTCCACCGATAATGATATTGATCTATCTCTCCATCAAGCCTTGAGGTCAGGGCGAAGGTTCTCAAGGTCTCTGGACGAATCTCTAGAGGTGCCCCCGATAAATGAGCTACTCAATTTTTTCATTCAAATAATGAAAGTCTTCTGTGTGATGGCCATAATCATGGTGTAAGCGATAAAACTTAGATCTATCTCTCCTTTCCAATGGTGTCTTTATCAATTAAGGATCCTTCAAGAACCAATTTTCCTTTATCTTTATGAAGACTTTGGTTCTCGTCATGTTAAAGGGGGTCAACTTGAATCTTGAGTGAGGTAACTCGGGTCGATCTTATTTTCTTCATTGAGGTGACCTTAGGGTTTGAGCTAATGGTGGTTGCTCATGTCGCAGCCACTTGCATGTCTCCTCGTGCTTACTTGAGACCATCACCCTGGTAGCTATGTATTGGATAGCCCTCTAGAGGATCACGAGTACTATTGTAAGAGTGCTTAGGCCCCATCATGAAGGCTTGAATCATGAGTGACGGATAGACTTCTTACATCCATTGGATTTCAATCGTGAATCGAACGATGAAATCAGAGAGTCTCTTCCTCCTCTTTGTTGAGTTCGAGCAACATTGTCGCTAATGGCCTTCGACATATACTCCCGGGTAAGTAGAGTTCAAACTCCTTTATTTATGAGCTAAGTGAGAGTCAACCAAGAGTGGCGTCAAATGAGTGTACCACTCTAGATGCGAGCAACTGTTGAGGCGTATGTTGTATCTCTTCAAAACCCGAAATGTCTCGACCAAATCCCTTAGATGCGAGCAACTATTCTCCTTTGACTATCATGTTGTTCACATACATCTCGATGTTCCTCTCGATTTGGCACTTGAACAATTTATTCACTATCATTTGGAATGTCATCCTTGGATTTTTCACTCCAAATGATATTACGTTGTAACAATATATGTCTCAGCCTATGATAAAGGAAAAATATTCTTGATCCCAAGGCATCATCTTATGTCACGAAAACATATCCATGAAAGTGAGTAGCCCATGGCCTGAGGTAGCATCAACCAGCTGATTGATCTGGGAGAGAAGGTAGTTATCTTTCAGGGATATTTTGTTGAGATCAATGTAATCAACATATATTCTTAAATTTTAATTATACTTTTAACCAATACAACAATAGCAACCTATTAGGGGTGCTACACTTTGATGTACAAATACAGGTGCACGTCTCCGCTTTTCTTTTTATTTTTAATAAATGATTTGGGCACGATGGCCCTCTTGTCCAATCCAAGCCTACATATAGGTTGAACCAGACAATTCTCCCCCCTCTAACTCATATGGTGGGCTATATTAAGCTTTTTCTTTATCTACATGCTTCGAGCTTCTCCTTAGTCAAAAACTTTATCAATATATCTAATTCATTTTTATTGGTATGCATCTTTTCTGAGTGCAATTCTTTCATCTTAAGCACATCACAAATTCAGTGATATCTTACGTCAATATGCTTGGATCTAGAATGGTATATTAAATTTTTAGAGAGGTGAATGACACTTTAATTGTCACAATAAAATAGTATATCCTTCCTGTTTCAAGCTCAATTCCTATAGAAATATTTTCATTCATAAAACTTTATTAAATGCTTCAGTAATTATTATTTATTCTACTCATGTGGTTAATAAAGCAATATAATTCTGTAATTTAGATTGCTTTGAGATTGCTCCCCTTGTAAATATTATCAAGAACCCCGAAGTAAACTTTTTGGAATCAATATTACTTGCCATATCTGTATTTATGTACCCCTCTAGTAGAAATTTACTATTTTCAAAACATAAATACAATCTAAAAGTACTTCTTAGATATCTTAATATCCATTTCACTGTTGTCGAATGTTCTTTATCAGGATTAAAGAAAAATCGACTGACAACTCTAACTGCATGAGTCAAACTGTCTATCAAAAATGAGTAAGACACTATAGACATATACTTGTTCTAAAATTTGTGATTTTATTATAATTATTATTATACCTTTTCGTAAGATTAGAGTACGATACTTGACGTTAAACTGCCTTACATGAAATCATATGATTTTGTGCAATTCAAAGTGGACCCAAAAGAAGCCATATTCTATCACAAAAACAAATGCAAATAGTTATCCACTGTTTGCTTATTTAAAGCACATAATTTTATGCATGTCATGTGAACTTGCAAGAATGAAGATTTAGTTGTTGTTGTCCATCCAGAACTGAGCCTGAAGCCAGTCGATGGTCTTCTTGTCCACCTGGAAAGCCTTGGCCAGAACATCGTCGGAGATGGGTGGCTTCGACCCGAACACAGCGTTGGCGATGGTGATGGTGCCGGGGTTTTGGCTACTGAGAGCACCGATGGCGACAGTTTTGGTGTGGCCAGGGTTGAACTGGAAGTGGATGAGGCCCTCAGGGAACACAAACACATCGCCCTTCTTCAGCATCTTGGTGAAGAGACGGTTGCCGTCGTCGGTGTTGGATGTGACGAAGCCGACCAAGAGCTGTCCTTCTATGACGGTGAGGATCTCGGTGGCACGGGGGTGAGTGTGGGGAGGGTTGAGGCCTTTGGGCCCGTAGTCGATGCGAACCATGGAGATGCCGAGGGTGTTGAGTCCGACGAGCTTGTTCACGTTGACGGCAGTGACCATGGAGCCGAGCTTGTTTACTGTGTTGCCGGCTTTGTCGAGTCCCATGAAGAAGAAGTCTTCGGCTGTCACTTGCTTGGGGTCTTTGCAGACGAATCCATTCACCAGCACTGCAGAAGCAACAAGAAAACTCGATCAGTAAACATGCATTAATCGAAAACGTGGACATGCAGATACGGTGTTCGATCCTTAAACTCGCCTTTGGAGTTCTTATCGGCGACGCAGAAGTCTTGAAGAGGGCTAGGATCAGAAGCCATTGCGAGAGAGGAAGCCATGGCAAGGAGAGCGACGAGGAGGATTTTGGCTGCCATCTTTAGGATGGATGAAGCTACAATTGGTGTTGTGAAACAAATGCAGGAAGGTGATGGATATATATAGAGGGAGAGAGAGGGAGAGAGAGGCAGGGTGGAAACATTCATGATCATTTGGTAAGAGAGCTGAAAAGTATGCCTTTAGCTTACAATAATGTTTATATACTGTGCGTGCTTCTTATCTTGTGCCGAGAAAGAGTCTACCAAGAGAAGCTTAATGTTTTGGTCAACGGCGGTTTACTGCATGCCGTTCAATTGACAGGGTTTTGATGACGACAGGATGGTACCAAATGCCAAGCAAAGTCATGGAAACCAGTGGAGCATATGGATCCACCGGAAGGACTACTAAACCAATGATCTCAGTTTGACTTCATCTAACATTAAGCACTACAATGGAAGGCGTTGTATGTCACCTCCAAACATGATCAGGACAATGCGTGTGGCGACTTCATCCAACGTCGAATACTATAATGCAAGCGTTGTGTGTTCGTTCACAATAGATACGACTTCATCTTGCTCATCTTTCAATCTTCACCTCACCTATCTACATTCCATAATGTATAGATATATTTTGAATAACTTTAATCAAGTTTATAATGAATAATCAAATCAAAATAAAGTGTATACACCCAAAATAAATTAACTTGTGGCTAGACATCTTACGATTTGAATCTATTTGGCTTTGTAGATATCAGACTCATAAAGTTGGCTGTTCTTCTGAAATATTTTGCAAAGTTTGTAAATATTTTAAAAAGGCTCAATTACAATAATTTGTTGTTCTTCATCTTTGCCTTGTGAAGATGCTGTTTGTAGATTGAAGCATGCTTCCTATCAAAGGTCATACACTTCATTCGAGACAAACATCCATCCTGCCGGAAGAGACGGCAATAAACTCTTTGTGATATGCCAATTGGCTATCTATAGATTGTCATCGTTATTAAAAGATTCTTTTGCTTGGATGACAGTAGGTGATTGCATTCAGAAAGTTGACCAAAACCACAATGAGATGTTGACCATTAAAAATTCAACAATGGATATATATATCATTCGATTCTCTCATTTTTTTTGTGACTAACTCTATTAGCAACGATTTGACTTTGGTTACCAAGTTGATCTTGACTCAAAAAAATTTTAATTATTAAGTATTTTTTCATGAACATTGGCTTTGTAGATATCAGACTCATAAAGTTGGCTGTTCTTCTGAAATATTTTGCAAAGTTTGTAAATATTTTAAAAAGGCTCAATTACAATAATTTGTTGTTCTTCATCTTTGCCTTGTGAAGATGCTGTTTGTAGATTGAAGCATGCTTCCTATCAAAGGTCATACACTTCATTCGAGACAAACATCCATCCTGCCGGAAGAGACGGCAATAAACTCTTTGTGATATGCCAATTGGCTATCTATAGATTGTCATCGTTATTAAAAGATTCTTTTGCTTGGATGACAGTAGGTGATTGCATTCAGAAAGTTGACCAAAACCACAATGAGATGTTGACCATTAAAAATTCAACAATGGATATATATATCATTCGATTCTCTCATTTTTTTTGTGACTAACTCTATTAGCAACGATTTGACTTTGGTTACCAAGTTGATCTTGACTCAAAAAAATTTTAATTATTAAGTATTTTTTCATGAACATTGGCTTTGATAAACGATGAGTATGAATTAGACTCATTAAAATTAGCATATATAGAGTCAAATATCAATTTAATCGAAATCTTAAACTTTAAGATTATAAGTCAAACTCAATATATGTCATCAGGAACTTTTCATTTTTACTAAATGTATTGCTTTTCTTTTTATCATATTTCAATCTCTTCTGAATATTTTTTAACACTAATAAATGCAAAGAAAAGTTCGAAAATGCAAACCAGAGATTTGCTGCAATGTGGCTTGGCAATTAATAATGATCTCATCAGTGATCTCTCTCTCAATTGACTCTTATCATCATATTTATTTCGGGTTGGAAAACATAAGGATTATTTCGATCACTACAGAGAAAACGAACTGTAATAACATGCAAACGCCTGACTTTGATCGATCTCCAAGTGTTTGCTTATTGGAATGTTAACATGGATGTGAAGAAGCTGCAGTGGTGGTGTTTCTTCAGTTCTTGTTGTACATCTAGAACTGAGCCTGAAGCCAGTCGATGGTCTTCTTGTCCACCTGGAAAGCCTTGGCCAGAACATCGTCGGAGATGGGCGGCTTCGACCCGAACACAGCGTTGGCGATGGTGATGGTGCCGGGGTTTTGGCTACTGAGAGCACCGATGGCGATAGTTTTGGTGTGCCCAGGGTTGAACTGGAAGTGGATGAGGCCCTCAGGGAACACAAACACATCGCCCTTCTTCAGCATCTTGGTGAAGAGACGGTTGCCGTCGTCGGAGTTGGATGTGACGAAGCCGACCAAGAGCTGTCCTTCTATGACGGTGAGGATCTCGGTGGCACGAGGGTGAGTGTGGGGAGCGTTGAGGCCTCTGGGTGCGTAGTCGATGCGAACCATGGAGATGCCGAGGGTGTTGAGTCCGACGAGCTGGTTGACGTTGACGGCGGTGACATTGGAGCCGACCTTGTTTACTGTGTCGCCAGCTTTGTCGAGTCCCCTGAAGAAGAAGTCTTCGGCTTTCACCACCTTGGGGTCCTTGCAGACGAACCCATTCACCAGCACTGCAATAGGAGGAAGCAAACTCGATCAGTAAATATGCATCAGGAGAGCAAACGCACCGAAGGAGATTAATCTGGATACTATGAATACCTTTAGAGTCCTTATCTGCGACACAGAAGTCTTGAAGAGGACTAGGATCAGAAGCCATTGCAAGAGAGGAAGCCATGGCGAGGAGAGCAAGGAGAAGCATTTTGGCTGCCATCTGTGTTCTTTAGGATGGATGAAGCTGCAATTGGTGTTGTGATACCAATGGCTTGGAGGACATGGGTATATATAGAGAAGCAGGCATTGACGTATTCTTCATCGTTTGGTGAGAGAGTTGAAAAGTATGACATGTTGGGTTGCCTCTGCTTACAATAATGTTTTTAGACTTCTCCTTTTACGTAGTTGTGATCAAGATATTGACGCAGTTGAGAGAAAAGGTCTAAGAGAAGCTTATTCTTCACCGTCAGTTTCTTATACGTAGTAAATGCATACACGTTGTCGAACCATTCAATTGGCATTCTAGCCAATAAAACATGTGGGAAACCAGTGGGTATCTCATTCTGACTTCATCTAACATCAGATACTATTCTGCAAGCCTTCTCTGTCACCTTCAAACATGACCAGGGCAACACGTTGCGTGCATACCAACATCAAATACTATGTTGCAAGCGTTATACGTGAATGCAGTGACTATAGTGTATATGGTGCATGCTTGAACAAGTAGTGAACAACTTCCCTCTTTATTGCAACGTTAGTATACTAAAGAGTTAAAGGTCTATTTTAGTCTCTGCCATTTCGATGATAGACCTATTAAATTTTTACAGTTTATTCATATATAAAATATTTTTTATATTTTTAAAAATATAGCACATAAATTCCTCTCATCAAGTCTGTGTTAATAGACATTATTTGACATTCTAATTCGTAATAAATTATTAATATAATAATATATATAATTTAGGGTTAACGTCCATTTTAGCTCATATGGTTTTGGCCATAGATCTCTTAAGTCCTTATGATTTACTCGTGTCTAAAATAATATTTATATTTTAAAAAATATAACATAAAACCTCTCCCGTCAAGTCTGAGTTAATATATATTTAAATCTACTTACATGACATGCTGACTCAAAATAAACTATTAATATAATAAATAACATGTATAATTTAAGTAAAAAAGACTAAGACTTCCATCAATGGTGGGAGGAGGCGTTATCGTGGAAGCAACCATTGGCAGTAGCATTGAACTGCTACTACCTAGTAGGGTGTCGTACCAAGCCTCTCCCACATTGACAATGAGCTCAAGAGCTTTTGGATGTCACTTGCCAACTCCAGGGCACATGCCACTAAAGCGCTGTTCACCACCTCGGACTATACACACTCCAATCCTAATGAGTACCACCATACCTTGTAAGCCACCTCCTTTACAAAGCATGACATCACGAAGACTAAGAGCAACAAAAAGAGTGGTTGAACTGGTCCATGTATCTCTCCTGCACCCGCTCGCTCTCCCCGCCTAGCTTATCAAGGAAAGAGGAAGCGACGGACGAAGACGAAGAGGCAGAGGTGGGAGAGGTCGGAGACATAGGAGAGGGGGATCTGGACCACCACGTTATAGGTGCGGTAGGTGGAGGTGCAAGAGAGGACAAAGTGGGAGGTAGTGGAGATGACTACGTGCCTAGTGTCGGACTAGTCGACGCACATCCAACTAAGGAAAATCCAGAAGCTCCTGAGCTTATCGATAGCACGGGAGAGGCTATATGCATACGATGCCCTACTAGGCAACAATGGCTCGATGTTGCTGCTGCTGGTCGCTTCGACGACAATGCCTCTCTCACCATTGATGGGGTCTCAATTTTATATAACTTAAATTACATGTGTCATTATATTAATAGTTTATTATTAGTCAGCATGTCACGTAAGCAGACTCTAACTTCTATTAACTAAAACTTGATGGGAGGGACTTATATGCTACATTTTCAAAAATATAGGGGTTATTTTAGACATGAGTAAAACATAAGGGTTTAAGAGGTTCATGGCCAAAACTACAAGGGCTAAAATGTCACTTAACCCTAAGTTATATGTGTCATTATATTAATGGTTTATTGTGAGTTAGCATGTCACGTTCAAGAGTGAACTTATGAGGCTTTTGCTTCACAAGTCGAACCTTGGGGCATATATTCAAGTGGTCCTGGGCCGCATCGGAGTTTATTCTTGGCATGTCTCTTAGTGACCATATGAATATGTTGGTGTTTTCCATGAGAAAGTTGATGAGCAGCACTTGCTTTTCCTCGGGGAGTGCTGCCCTGACTTTAACGACCCGATTAGGATGAGCCTTATCCAGAGCTTCCTCGACCAACAACTTTATTGGCTTCAAATTTAAGAGAGGCTTAAAAAAATCTTGAGGGTCTAATGGTGGTGCCTCAAACCATGCCTTCTTCAATAAGGAGATTGTCATCAAATAGCACCAGCGAGACTCATTCGGATCACTCCTCATCTCCCTAATATCAATTCTTGTTGGGAACTTCATCATCATATGATAGGTCGATACCACAACCCTCCACCTATTGAGAGTGGGTTGACCTATGATTGCATTGTACACTGGGGGGATGTCAACCACCATAAACTTGGTCATCATCATTTTGTTACAAGGTTCATCGCTAAACGTGATATGCAAGCTCATGGTCCTAAGAGGGGAGATGGAGTTGCCTGTGAACCCCATCAATAAAAAGATATAGGGGGTGAGATCATTAGCTGAGAGCTTAAGTTTTTGAAAAGCGATAAAGTAGAGGATGTCGGTAGAACTATGTCAATCATGACCCTCTGTACTTAGGAGTTAATCATTCTTATGGAAACCACCAGGGCATCATCGTGGTTTGGGTTGAGGTACTCTGTCTCTTCTTTTTTGAAGGTTATTTTCATGTCATATTTTGATCTTTGGTGCTTCTCGATGGTAGCTTAGGCTTAGGCTTTATGACTCAAGATGTTGTCCCCTCCTGAGATAGGTCTACCGATGATGACGTTAATCTATCTCTCCATCGAGCCCTAAGGTCAGGGTGAAGGTTCTCGAGGTCTTCGGACAAATCTCTAGAGGTGCCCCCAATAAATGAGCTCCTCGATTTGTTCATTCAAATCATGAAAGTCTTCCGTGTCATGGCCATAGTCATAGTCCGTGTCATGGCCATAGTCATAGTGAAGCAATAATACTAAGATCTATCTCTCCTTTCCAATTGTGTATTTGTCAATTAAGGGTCATTTAAGAACCCTTTTTCATTTATCTATATGAAGACCTTGGTTTTCATTATGTTAAAGGGGGTCAACTCGAGTCTTGAGCGAGGCAACTCAGGTCGATCTTATTTTCTTCATCGAGGTGACCTCAGGGTTTGTGCTAATGGTGGTTGCTTATGTTGCGGCCAGTTGCATGTCTCCTCGTGCTTACTTGAGACCATCACCTTGGTGGCTATATATTAGTTGGCCCTTTAGAGGATCTCGAGTACTATTGCAAGAGTGCTTAAGCTCCATTATGAAAGCTTGAATCACGAGTGACGGATGGACTTCTTGCATGTGTTGGATTTTAATGGTGAATCGAGCAATAAAGTCAGAGAGAGCAATATTGTCGCTAATGGCCTTCAGCATATATTCAAGAGTAAGTAGAGTTCAAACTCCTTTATTTATGAGCTAAGTAAAAGAATCGATCGAGAATGGCTTCAAATGAGTGTACCACTCTCGCGCTAGACTTCTCAATCGCGTTAAGAACGCACAACACATCAAAGCATTCGAGGCGCCATAGAAAAACATCTGGGCACAGAAAGTGGTAGTATGTTCAATTAGATTAGTATTGTTGTCAAAGGCTTCCAACGATGGGAGGCGAAAGTTAGTCGAGATTAATTTCTCTTGGATGTTCTAGGTGAATGGACCGACTCGAGGTGGAATCTGCTAAATTCTCCATGCTAGACTACCAGAGTTAAGCATGGTCCATTTGTTACTATTGGACCCTCAGGGAGTCATCCATTGATTTAGTCTCGAATTCGGGTGAAGCAGAGTAATGGTGCAATAGTGCACTGAACTCTACAGTTGTGAAGTGAGGCGCTCCTTCAGTTGGCAATTCTTTAGACCTTGGGTGATCTTGAGATGCTAGTATGATTTTTCTCAAAAAAAGAGCCTCTTAGCATGATACCAAGGGTTAGCTATTATACCTAGTGTATGGATGAAACATCCTACAACTACCCCAACATCCCCCCTTGATGTTTTTTCCACATGGGCAACAAGGGGGAGACAGGCCTGAACAGCCTTCCTTGGATTGTTGTCCATGAAAGCAAATAAATGGAGGGTGATTGAGACCTTTTCTTTCACGCCAGCCTCTACGTAATGATAATTGTCAGATGATGATTGGCCACCAACATGTTCTCTATCAATTAACATACATTAAAATGATGATTGGCCTCGAGGTGGTACTTGCACTAAGACCAATGTGGAGAAAATTTTCGATATGATCTCTACGATGCTCGAGTTAGCCTATGATGTAGTGGGTTAACTTTTATGCCTAATTTAGGGAGAGAATAACCTACAACTGCTCTAACAATAGACCAAACTCAATATATGAAACTAGACTCTCTCAATTATTATCTATGTGACTAATGTAAACATTATCTTAACATATCTCGTATTCAATCAGTCTCCTTCCTACCTATTTGTAAAGGTATATCCACTGTTTGATTTTGTTAATTTAGAGTCTCAAACCCAAAAGACATCTCTTAGGAAAGAAATAACATTCGGTTCTAATAAGCTTTCGATTTATTTATTCTTAAATTGATGTGGGATTTATATTTAGTATCTTGTCATAAGATTCATAGAGTCGATCCAAAATTTATTATTTTATTATTATCATTATTGTACCTTTCCGTAAGATTAGAGTACCATACTTGACGTTAAACTACATAACACCAAAACATATGATTTTGTGCATTGAAAGTGGACCCAAAAGACATCCCAGAAATAACATCAGGACTAAATTGTTTGGTAAGTAGTAAGACAGTTTCCGTAATATAGAAGCCATATTCTATCACAAAAACAAATGCAAATAGTTATCCACTGTTTGCTTATTTAAAGCACATAATTTTATGCATGTCATGTCAACTTGCAAGAATGAAGATTTAGTTGTTGTTTTTCCGTCCAGAACTGAGCCTGAAGCCAGTCGATGGTCTTCTTGTCCACCTGGAAAGCCTTGGCCAGAACATCGTCGGAGATGGGTGGCTTCGACCCGAACACAGCGTTGGCGACGGTGATTATATATGTCATCATATAATCATTATATTAATGATTTATTATGAGTTAACATGCCACGTTCGAGAGTAAACTTATGAGGCTTTTGCTTCACAAGTCGGACCTTGGGGTAGATATTCAGGTGGTGTTGGGTCATGTCGGGGTCTATTTCTAGCATATCTCCTAATGACCATGCGAATATGTTAGCGTTTTCCATGAGAAAGTCGACGAGTTTTGCTTTTTCTCGGGGAGTGTTGCCCCGACTTTAACGACCTGATCAGGACGGGCCTTGTCTAGAGCTTCCTCGACCAACAACTTTATTGGCTTCAAATATAAGAGAGGCTTAGCAAAATCTCAAGGGTCTAAGGGTGGTGCCTCGAACCATGCCTTCTTCAATAAGAAAATTGTCATCAAATAGTACCAGTGAGACTCCGTCGGATCACTCCTTAACTCCCCAATGTCAATTTTTGTTGAGAACTTCATCATCATATGATAGGTCAACACCACAACCCTTAGCCTGTTGAGAGTTGGTCGACCTATTATTGTGTTATACGCTAAGGGGATGTCAATCACCATAAACTTGGTCATCATTATTTTGTTACAGGGTTCATCACTAAACGTGACATGCAAGCTCATGGTCCTTAGAGGGGAGATAGAGTTGCCCGTGAACCCCATCAACAAAAAAGTTATAGGGGGTGAGATCATTAGTTAAGAGCTTAAGTTTTTAAAAAGCGATAAAGTATAGGATGTTAGTAGAACTATATCGATCATGACCTTTTGTACTCAGGAATTAATCATTCTTATAGAAACCACCAAGGCATCATCATGGTTTGGATCGAGGTACTCTGTCTCTTCATCTTTGAAGGTTATTTCCATTTTATCTTTTGATCTTTAACGCTTCTCGATGGTAACTTAGGCTTAGGCTTTATGATCCAGTATACTGTCCCCTCCTGAAACAGGTCCACCAATAATGATATTGATCTATCTCTCCATCAAGCCTTGAGGTCAGGGCGAAGGTTCTCAAGGTCTCTGGACGAACCTCTAGAGGTGCCCCCGATAAATGAGCTCCTCGATTTTTTCATTCAAATAATGAAAGTCTTCTGTGTGATGGCCATAATCATGGTGTAAGCGATAATACTTAGATCTATCTCTCCTTTCCAATGGCGTCTTTATCAATTAAGGATCCTTCAAGAACCATTTTTCCTTTATCTTTATGAAGACTTTGGTTCTCGTCATGTTAAAGGGGGTCAACTTGAGTCTTGAGTGAGGTAACTCGGGTCGATCTTATTTTCTTCATTGAGGTGACCTCAGGGTTTGAGCTAATGGTGGTTGCTCATGTCGCAGCCACTTGCATGTCTCCTCGTGCTTACTTGAGACCATCACCCTGGTAGCTATGTATTGGTTAGCCCTCTAGAGGATCACGAGTACTATTGTAAGAGTGCTTAAGCCCCATCATGAAGGCTTGAATCATGAGTGACGAATGGACTTCTTACATGCATTGTATTTCAATCGTGAATCAAACGATGAAATTAGAGAGTCTCTTCCTCCTCTTTGTTGAGTTCGAGCAACATTGTCGCTAATGGCCTTCGACATATACTCCCGGGTAAGTAGAGTTCAAACTCCTTTATTTATGAGCTAAGTGAAAGAGTCAACCGAGAGTGGCGTCAAATGAGTGTACCACTCTAGATGCGAGCAACTGTTGAGGAGTATGTTGTATCTCTTCAAAACCCGAAATGTCTCGGCCAAATCCCTTAGATGCGAGCAACTGTTCTCCTTTGACTATCATGTTGTTCACATACATCTCGATGTTCCTCTCGATTTGGCACTTGAACAATTTATTCACTATCCTTTGGAATGTCATCCTTGGATTTTTCACTCCAAATGATATTACGTTGTAACAATATATGTCTCGGCCTATGATAAAGGAAAAATATTCTTGATCCCAAGGCATCATCTTATGTCACGAAAACATATCCATGAAAGTGAGTAGCCCATGGCCTGAGGTAGCATCAACAAGCTGATTGATCTGGGAGAGAGGGTAGTTATCTTTCGGGGATATTTTGTTGAGATCGATGTAATCAACATATATTCTTGAATTTTAATTATACTTTTTAACCAATACAACAATAGCAACCTATTAGGGGTGCTACACTTTGATGTACAAATACAGGTGCACGTCCCCGCTTTTCTTTTTATTTTTAATAAATGATTTGGGCACAATGGCCCTCTTGTCCAATCCAAGCCTACATATAGGTTGAACCCAACAATTCTCCCCCCTCTAACTCATATGGTGGGCTATATTAAGCTTTTTCTTTATCTACATGCTTCAAGCTTCTTCTTAGTCAAAAACTTTGTCAATATATCTAATTCATTTTTATTGGTATGCATCTTTTCTAAGTGCAATTCTTTCATCTTAAGCACATCACAAATTCAGTGATATCTTACGTCAATATGCTTGGATCTAGAATGGTATATTAAATTTTTAGAGAGGTGAATGACACTCTAATTGTCACAATAAAATAGTATATCCTTCCTGTTTCAAGCTCAATTCCTGTAGAAAAATTTTCATTCATAAAACTTTATTAAATGCTTCAGTAATTATTATCTATTCTACTCACGTGGTTAATAAAGCAATATAATTCTGTAATTTAGATTGCTTTGATACTGCTTCCCTTGTAAATATTATCAAGAACCCCGAAATAAACTTTTTGGAATCAATATTACTTGTCATATCTGTATTTATGTACCCCTCTAGTAGAAATTTACTACTGTCAAAACATAAATACAATCTAAAAATACTTCTTAGATATCTTAATATCCATTTCACGACTGTCGAATGTTCTTTATCAGGATTAAAGAAAAATCGACTGACAACTCTAACTGTATGAGTCAAGTCTATCAAAGATGAGTAAGACACTATGGACATATACTTGTTCTAAAATTTATGATTTTATTATAATTATTATTATACCTCTTCGTAAGATTAGAGTATGATACTTGACGTTAAACTGCCTTACATGAAATCATATGATTTTGTGCATTCAAAGTGGACCCAAAAGACATCTCAGGATAGAAATAACATCAGGACTCAATTGTTTGGTAAGTGGTAAGACAGTTTCCATAACATAGAAGCCATATTCTATCACAAAAACAAATGCAAATAGTTATCCACTGTTTGCTTATTTAAAGCACATAATTTCAGCACGTCATGTCATGTCAACTTGCAAGAATGAAGATTTAGTTGTTGTTGTCCATCCAGAACTGAGCCTGAAGCCAGTCGATGGTCTTCTTGTCCACCTGGAAAGCCTTGGCCAGAACATCGTCGGAGATGGGTGGCCTCGACCCGAACACAGCGTTGGCGATGGTGATGGTGCCGGGGTTTTGGCTACTGAGAGCACCGATGGCGACAGTTTTGGTGTGGCCAGGGTTGAACTGGAAGTGGATGAGGCCCTCAGGGAACACAAACACATCGCCCTTCTTCAGCATCTTGGTGAAGAGACGGTTGCCGTCGTCCGTGTTGGATGTGACGAAGCCGACCAAGAGCTGTCCTTCTATGACGGTGAGGATCTCGGTGGCACGGGGGTGAGTGTGGGGAGGGTTGAGACCTTTGGGCCCGTAGTCGATGCGAACCATGGAGATGCCGAGGGTGTTGAGTCCGACGAGCTTGTTCACGTTGACGGCAGTGACCATGGAGCCGAGCTTGTTTACTGTGTTGCCGGCTTTGTCGAGTCCCATGAAGAAGAAGTCTTCGGCTGTCACTTGCTTGGGGTCTTTGCAGACGAATCCATTCACCAGCACTGCAGAAGCAACAAGAAAACTCGATCAGTAAACATGCATTAATCGAAAACGTGGACATGCAGATACGGTGTTCGATCCTTAAACTCGCCTTTGGAGTTCTTATCGGCGACGCAGAAGTCTTGAAGAGGGCTAGGATCAGAAGCCATTGCGAGAGAGGAAGCCATGGCAAGGAGAGCGATGAGGAGGATTTTGGCTGCCATCTTTAGGATGGATGAAGCTACAATTGGTGTTGTGATACAAATGCACGATGGAGATGGATATATATAGAGGGAGAGGGGGAGAGAGGCAGGGTTGAAACATTCTTGATCATTTGGTAAGAGGGCTGAAAAGTATGCCTTTTGCTTATAATAATCCCTATAGACTGTGAGTGCTTCTTATCTTGTACAGAGAAAGAGTCTGCCAAGAGGAGCTTAATGTTTTGGTCAACGACGATTTCTTGTATGCCATTCAATTGACAGGGTTATGATGATGCGTTCACGTTGTCGAACCATTCAATTGGCAGTATAGCCAATAAAACATGTGGGAAACCAGTGGGTATCTCAGTCTGACTTCATCTAACATCAGATCCTATAATGCTAGCCTTCTTTGTCACCTTCAAACATGACCAGGGCAACACGTTGCGTGAATGACCGACATCAAATACTATGGTGCAATCGTTATATGTGAATGCAGTGACTATTCGCCACGAAATAGAAGAGGAGAGCTGTAGCAATTGGTCGAGTTAGTGTTTCAGCTCTTCAAATGCCTTATAGTATTTTTCGGTCTATAGAAATCTTTTAAGATTTTTTAATATTGAAAGGAAGGGTAGACACTTATTGCTAGACTAGGATAGGAACCAGCTAACCGCTGCTATTTGCTCTGCTAACTATTGCACTTCCTACTAGTCATAGGTGTTCTATAACTCAATCAAGTGAGTGATAACACGTGTGGTACGTTACGTAGTTTTTTTTACTTATTATTATTGATATTTTCTCATTCTATAATTATGTGTTACATATATCATGATATTAATGGATCTGCGTAATGAGAATCGGATCATAGTGAGATCGCAATAATGAGACCAATTCGCCTTTAAGCATAGATCATTAATATTCCCAATCGTAGGTTACTCGATAAGGACATCGACATAACCGAATAAACTAGTATATTGTATACCTATCAATATGATGGAGGCAATTAGTTTCATAGCTACTCGTGTAGGGATACTAGGGATACAGTACAGATGCTCATTGAATAATAAGTTCATTGATTGATCCACTCATGGAATGTTGGATAGTTGATGATACATCATTGTTAAACAACGATTTTGTGGTCCTAATTGTGTATCTAATCCTAGTTGTGTAACGGGTCCTTAGACTTGAGACACTAATGATATCCTATATATGACTCTACTCTTTGATACTGAACTTATAGGTCTCGAAGTTCTAGATCTAGCACAACCAGTCATCGAGAGTGGCTGCCAACCTTACGAGGGTCATTTAATGTCGATAGAGGACCATTCACTCTCGGTATCATGAGATGAAATTCCTATGTATTTTTGCTCAAGCAAATATCTAATCATGATCATTCGGATTGAGAGAGAAAGAGTTCTTCTGGAGATTATGATTAAAGCAAGATTCGAGTAGATTTCATATGGGCCTGATAAAACCATGCTCAACAAGTCTAATGGATTAGATTTCTATGTATCATCTGAGGACAAATAGGTCATACACTTCTTTTGAGACAAACACCCATCCTGTCGGAAGAGATGGCAATGAACTGTTTGTGATCAGCCAATTGGCTATCTGTAGGTTGTCATCGTTACCAAAAGATTCAATTACTTGGATGATGGTAGGTGATTGCAAGTGACCGAAACCATAAGCTAATGCAAGTGAGATGTTGACCATTAAAAATTCTTATATATATATATATATATATATATATATATATATATATATATATATATATATATATATATATATATTATATATATATATATATATATATATATATATATATATATATATATATATATATATATATATATATATATATATATATATATATATATATATATATATATATTATTGGCTAGGGTTATTCGGATTGAGAGAAAAAGAGTTCTCCGGGAGAATCGGATTAAAGTGAGACTCGAGTAGAAACCATATGGGTCTGACAGCACTATGCCCGATATATGATCTCCCTAGGTAACACAACTATCTCATACATGGTTTTGAGGAAATCACCATCAATGTCCGAGTTTAGCTGAAGTTGTCCTAACACAAAAGCATAGGAGCATCCGAAGTAGTTTTGAGGTGGTTTTTGAGTAGCTTTAAGGTTGTCCTTCCTAGTCATATGTGTCCTATAAGCCAATCACGTGAGTGATGAGACGTATGATTTGACAATTATTCTTTTTTACTTATTATTATTATTTGGTATTTTATCATTTTATATTGCCTATTGTTTGAATATATTGTGATATTCATGGATTTGTGAAATGGGAATTGGATCGTGATGAGATCACGATAAGGAGATCGATTCGCTTTTAAACACAGATTCTAAGTAATCTCGGCCATAGGTTACTCGAAAGAGACATTGAGATAACCGAATAGGCTGGTGTGCTGTATACCCATCCATATGATGAATGTAGTTGGTCTCATAGCTACTCGTGTGGGGACACTAGGGATACAATACAGGTGCTTATTGGAGAATGAGTTCATCGACTGATCCGCTTACGAAATATTAGATGGTTGATGATACCTTATTATCAGACAATAATTTCATCGTCTCAGTGGTGTATCTAGTTATTAGACTTGAGATAACAAAGATGTCCTATATGAGTACTCCACTCTTTGATACCGAACTTATAGGTCTAGAGATTCCAGATCTAGCACAATTAGTCATTAGGAGTAGTAACCAACATTATAAGGACTATTGAGACACCAAAACTATCGATAGAGGATCATCCGCTCTCAGTTTTATGAGAGGAATATCTTATGTATTCTTACTTAGACAAATCTCTAGCGAGGGTCATTTGAGAGGGAAAGAGTTTTCCGGGAGAATCCGATTAGAGTGAGACTTGAGTAGAAACCATATGGGTCTGATAACACCATGCTCGATATACGGTCTTTGGGATATTAGATGAATAAGGGACTATAGATATACGGTAACAGAGAATAGACATGTCAAATGATTGGATTCTTTTGTATCGTCTATGGACTACGACATAATGACATAGTACGTCCGCAGTCAATGAGTCGAGTGAATTATTATAAAGATAATGATTCATTAAACCATAAGGAATTCTGATAGGTATGACTCACGGTCAACTAGCTTAGAGGGTCACACATATATGGTACACGTCGTAATAAGTAGAGGTTCGAATATTAGATATTCGTGGAAGCTTATATCTTATTAGATATCTAATAATTTACGTGGATGAGATTGAATAATTTATCATACCATTCCGTAAGATTAGAGTACGTTAAACTACATAACACCAAATCATATAATTTTGTGCATTGAAAGTGGACCCAAAAGACATCCCAGAAATAACATCAGGACTCAATTGTTTGGTAAGTAGTAAGACAGTTTCCGTAATATAGAAGCCATATTCTATCACAAAAACAAATGCAAATAGTTATCCACTGTTTGCTTATTTAAAGTACATAATTTTATGCATGTCATGTCAACTTGCAAGAATGAAGATTTAGTTGTTGTTGTCCATCCAGAACTGAGCCTGAAGCCAGTCGATGGTCTTCTTGTCCACCTGGAAAGCCTTGGCCAGAACATCGTCGGAGATGGGCGGCTTCGACCCGAACACAGCGTTGGCGATGGTGATGGTGCCGGGGTTTTGGCTACTGAGAGCACCGATGGCGATAGTTTTGGTGTGCCCAGGGTTGAACTGGAAGTGGATGAGGCCCTCAGGGAACACAAACACATCGCCCTTCTTCAGCATCTTGGTGAAGAGACGGTTGCCGTCGTCGGTGTTGGATGTGACGAAGCCGACCAAGAGCTGTCCTTCTATGACGGTGAGGATCTCGGTGGCACGAGGGTGAGTGTGGGGAGCGTTGAGGCCTCTGGGTGCGTAGTCGATGCGAACCATGGAGATGCCGAGGGTGTTGAGTCCGACGAGCTGGTTGACGTTGACGGCGGTGACATTGGAGCCGACCTTGTTTACTGTGTCGCCAGCTTTGTCGAGTCCCCTGAAGAAGAAGTCTTCGGCTTTCACCACCTTGGGGTCCTTGCAGACGAACCCATTCACCAGCACTGCAATAGGAGGAAGCAAACTCGATCAGTAAATATGCATCAGGAGAGCAAACGCACCGAAGGAGATTAACCTGGATATTATGAATACCTTTAGAGTCCTTATCGGCGACGCAGAAGTCTTGAAGAGGGCTAGGATCAGAAGCCATTGCGAGAGAGGAAGCCATGGCAAGGAGAGCGATGAGGAGGATTTTGGCTGCCATCTGTGTAACCTTTAGGATGGATGAAGCTACAATTGGTGTTGTGATACCAAAGGCATGGAGGAGATGGGTATATATAGAGAAGCAGGCATGGACATATTCTTCATCATTTGGTGAGAGAGTTGAAAAGTATGACATGTTAGGTTGCCTTCTGCTTATAATAATGTTTGTAGACTTCCCCTTTTACGTAGTTGTTATCAAGATATTGACGCGGTTGAGAGAAAAGGTCTAAGAGAAGCTTATTCTTCACCGTCAGTTTCTCATACGTAGTAAATGCATACACGTTGTCGAACCATGCAATTGGCAGTCTAGCCAATAAAACATGTGGGAAACCAGTGGGTATCTCATTCTGACTTCATCTAACATCAGATACTATAATGCAAGCCTTCTCTGTCACCTTCAAACATGACCAGGGCAACACGTTGCGTGAATGACCAACATCAAATACTATGTTGCAAGCGTTATATATGGTGCATGCTTGCACTAGTGGTGACAACTTCCCTCGTTATTGCAACGTCCTGTATGACTTCATGCATATGAATTTTGGAACCAAGATTAGGAAAATTAAGAGAAGAGAATGGTGTTAACAGTGATGTGATACGTGATACATGTCAAGAGCATATTAGATCAGAAAAAAAAAATAAAAAGGAAAATAATCCTCTTCGTCAAGGATTCAAATAGTTGAACTATATATACCGAATTTGACCCACAATTTGATCAGATTAATTTTAGGTCGAATTAGTATTATAATCTCATTTGACTTCAGCTCATCATAAGCAAAAATAATAGTTCAAGCCAAAGTCATGTAGGTTAACTCTGATTTCAACCCTTTTTATGAATATAAGTGTTTAATTTTGAATCATTTGGTTAAATAATCTAAACCAAAGTCCAGCTTGCAATATATATATATATATATATATAATAAATCAAGTTTTAATAATAATTGAAGCTCGAGCTAAATCTCAAACTGAGCTTGAACTCCCCATAAGGTAAGTGAAGTCGAGTTGACTCGATCATAACCCTAGCAGGTAAAAAATTACTGTTAGAATAATAAAAAAATTACAATTCTGAAACAAACAATAAATAAGAATTATGGCATTATCTCAAAATAATTTAACCCATACTGATTGAGAAAGAAAAATAAGTACAAAGAAATAGAGATACAAGCACAGATAAGGGGAGGGCAGAAACAGAAGTTACTAACCTGACATGAATGTCTAGTAGTCGACTTAGTATCGGAACTCCAGCAGTTCCTTACCCCATTAATAGCCTGCGGTTCAATCTTTTCTCAGGTGTAAAAGATGAAGCAACAAGTCTATCAACCATCTTAATATCGCTTGCCGAGAATGACACCAATGATCAAAGACATGATAGCTACTCCCATGATGATCTTGAAGGACATGGCTCTTGAAGGCTCTGCTGTAGCGACGTGTGACGTTTGAGTGAGTGAAGCTGTTCCTGGAGCTTGATGCAAGAATTCGCTCCTTTTCGTGTTCTTTCTCCTTGACAGGGTTGAGGTGTCCAGTTCAGAATCCCTTGATTTCACCCCCAGTTCATCCTTTGTTTCAGATTCTATGACTTCATCCGTAGCCTGAAAAAAAGAATCAGAATTGCCAACAATCAATAGAATTATTCGCCTTGAGATCCCATCATTGATTTTCATTAAACTTTGAGATTTTCATTAAACTTGCCTCTTCTCCACTTGTTCTATATGCCAACTTTAACTTGTTTTCAAGCTCTGAAATCTTCTTTTCCATTTCATCAGTTTGACTTAGTTTATGCCTCAATATGCTGAGTTCTCTATTGAGTTCTACAATTTTTTTGTGTTCTTCTGTCTCCTGCAAGATCCAAACAATTCTGAATTTGACATATTAAGCAAAAACGAATCATGAATAAAAAAGCATGAAATGGAAGACAACCGCAAAAAGGCTGATAAAAGCTTACTATTGTGATTGTTGGTCTCATTAATTATGCTTCAATAACATATCATAGAAGTTCAGAGACAAACAACAAATAACAAAAACAGAATTCAACTTGTGGAATATGATCATTTAATGACCTAATCTTTAACCAAAGGATACAGTACCATACGCCATTTGGCTTTATTCCTAGCAAATATTTTGAAGGTGTCCATGCTACTACAGACAAAAATGGCTGCATCATATATTGTTGTCAGAGCATTGACAGGGAGGTGAAGTGGCATTCATTAAAGAAGCTCTGCATCTCTAAACAAAACCATGTTTAAGATGTAATATGAAGACTGTATCGACACCATAAGCTGACAGTCATCACATCCAGAAGGTTAAGAAACGTGGTCTTTATACATGGATAAAAAGCAATTACATAAGCTGTTCAATATTGTCAATAGGCAATTTGATTCCCCCATACATAATAGTAGTCAAAGCACGAGATTAATATGAGGGCAACTTGGTAGGAGCTAGAAATATTTATGACTCGGTGAGATTTACGAAACAAAAAGAACAAGGAATTATGGTTTAGTATGGCAAATTTCTTATTTCATGTGATGAAGGTAGGGATGCTAACTTCTTATATAAGGCCAATCTTTTTGGGCCACAAAAAATGATCAAGAAAAATCATTATGTCGGGTTTCAAATGGAGTCATTTTTTTATTTCTACACTGGGCATTCAAATCTTTTAATTATATTCCCTAGGAATTACACAGACATGATAAAGGACCTATTTTTTATGAGACTCAGAATAATGATGAGAACATCAGATTTCCTGTCTCGAGTAACCTCGACCAGACGTTCTGGAAGAGGTTCCAGATAGAGCCACTCTTACACTTCACAACACAGTATGCACGAAAAGAAGGCCACGATATAATTGTAGGGGACATAAAGAAATACATGTATAAATATAAATATAACTTCGTGAATCTATCTAAACTGTATTTTTCATGGATTAGATGGCATTTCAACTTCATTGAAAGGTATAAAACTGACCTTATTGTGTTGGGTTTCAGCGTCTTCCAATTTCCTTTCAAGATCTTCAATATGTTTTTCTAGAAGTGTAACATAGTGATGCTTATCCTCCAACTCAGTGAATGATTGCTTCATTGAAGCTTCCCTTTCCAGCTCTCTTCTGTGGTCCAATTCTCTCTGTTAAATTAACCGTCTAATTAATTGAAATGCTCGCTGACAACTATATGGAAATAAAGAAGATGATAGACTCAGAAAGAAGACATTAATATCAAAACACAAACGGAAACGTGATGCGTAATGAAGTCGAAACTAATGTTTTTGTCTCAGCATTAAATATTTGAAACCAGAAATTTTCATTCCCACCTTATGTCTTTACTATAGAAGTTCCTTCCCTATGCCCCTTCTTTAGAGATTTGCACAAATGATGTTGAAAGAAAAACTATTTCCACCTTATCTCTAAATCTTTTGCCTTTTCAGAAAAAAATCAATCCACTTAAAGATAATGCTAGGGTCCCACCTCTATAGTTGGTTTCAAATATCACTGTAGGTTATGTAGGTCCGAGCTGAAGGTTGAATTTTTATGTACAAACAATAACAATACCATAAGCTAAGTGTTTGTGTGATTCAAGTGAAATACGGATGATAAATTATCTAACATGCAACTTCACTAATACTGCCAAATACTCATGACGTAAAATTGGGAAGTAACAAAGACAGAGCGTACAATCTAAGCAGCAATTACAAAAGGTAAAAGGCTTGTCCCTGACCTTGTAAAGGTTTGCAGACAGAGATCCATTTAAATTCTTAAAAATGTTTGTATAGGTACATCAACACTTGAACCATGAATATTGATAACCATATGTAATTGCTCATTTCTAAGGTTGTAGTGAGAGAATGAGAACGGTAAGAAAACTAGAAGAATTTGAAGAAAATAGAAGAAGAAGAAGAAGAAGAAGAATAGGTCAAAAAACTAAGAGTACTGGTGTGAAAATTTTCATAATTTTAAAAGAACATGATATTGATTTGCTCTAGATATCTTCTATCAGCCATTCTCCTGGTCTTCTTCCTCCTCTGTTTTCTTTTTATTAATTCTATCCCCTATTAAATGCTACTGTAAATATGATGATTGTTTTTACAATTATTTGATGCCGTCCTCCTGCTTGCAAGCTGAAACATGAAATGATAGTTTATAATTTCTTTCCACCAACTATGTGACCCTAATCAGCATCATTTAAAAATGCCTTCATACTTCAAGTTAAATATTTGTCAGATACAAATGCATAATTAGGATATTCTTTCAAATAAGTTCCAACAAACAATGCACTTATCGACATCATTTAGTTTACATAATATTGCAAAGCGTTAATAACTTACAAAGATGGTTTGTTATCTAATATGCATTGTAATGATAGTAGAGTAACAGATTTTACCTGCTCTATTATGGCTTTATGTGCTAGAACAAGTTCACTTTGAATTTGCTTCAGTTGTCCATCCAAGTCTTCCCTTTCTTCGAGTATATTTAAGTGCTCCTTCAATTTAGCAGTTATGGCTGCTTCCCTCAATGCACATGCTGATCTCATGCTTCTAATCTGTAAAAAGGCAATTTCAATCACTATAACATGTAAACCTTTCACAACTAGTGATATATGGTTATTTAAATCAGCATCACTTTTGGAAAGAAATTACACACTTAATCAGTATAGGTTTCCTCAGCTAATTACTGCTTTTATTCCAGTTCCAAATCCGTGATTGCATCAGAGGCTTATCAACTAACTTTGCTTTAAGACTTTTGGCATCAAAATTTAAAGAGACTTCCAGTGCTTTTTGTTCACTCCCTTGTTCTTCCCGTTGGACTATTATCGATTCAAGTGTTTTTTTTTTAATCTTTTGGTAAACTTCCTCAAGCACATTCAAGCTTATCTTTTAGATGACAAGTAAAATTATTTTATTTTATGCCTAACTATAAAAATATAAATGTAAAATAGATGCTCTTTTAGGGTGTATCCAATGCACGAAGCTCCCGCTAATGTGAGATACGATAAAGGTCAATGTACATTATCTTATTTTTAAATATTAAAAAAAATATTTTCGTGATTCAAATCATGATCTCTTAGGTCGTAAAGGAGCACGAGACTCCTTTTATCTTTTAATATATCTAAATTATAGTGCTTGGACTATCAATTGAAGAAATGCATAAATTTTGCACACTAACCTGGGATTGGAGACTTTCTCTGTCAGAGTTAACTTGTCGCATAAGATTTTCCATTTCTTCCCTAGAGGAATGAAGCTGCATGGATGTATCATCTCTCTCTGCAGTTGCTGCATTCAATGCTATTTGCATCTCACTAATTTTTGTCACATGGGTTGACAAATCACTAGCCAAACTCAAGTTTCTTCTGTCTAAATCTTCATTCTCTGTCTTTAACTGCTCAGATTTGCCTCGCAATTGCTCAACAAGCCTTCCCAAATTCTGTAATTTGAGGAGAGCTTCTTCAAGCTTACCCTTCTGACTTGCTGCAACTACAGCCGATTCACTAGCCTGCTCTTCATAAGCTCTTAGTTGAGATTCAACTGCAAGCAGTTTCTTTTTCAAGTCGGTAGTCTCAGAGTCTCTTTCTTTGAGTTTCTCAATCACTACAAGCAATTGGAGTTCAGTTTCTTTAAGATGGGATTCAATGGTAGAGTGGAGTTCCAACATTCTGGAATGTTCACCAGTTAATGTTTTGATGGTTTCTACAAGAGAAGCCAGCTGCTCAGAATTTCCTGCCTTTTCTGCTTGGATAGAACTCAAAAGTGCATTAAGCTCATTTACTTTGAGCCGGGGAGTTTCCAAATCCTCCCTAAGCTTTGAGTTCGTCTCGGGCAACACTTCTTTCTCCAAAAATGCCTGTTCAGCCTTCAGATATGCATCTGGGGCCTTCTTCTCAGGTTCCTCAACATTGTTTTCAAGAGTGACCGACTTCACGGCATTTCTTTCCATTTCTGCCTTCAGCGAGGCGACTTTTTCAGTAGCTTCAACAGCTAGAGCTTTAAAACGTGCTGAATGCTCTTCGACAGACTTCGATTTTCCTTGCAGTTCCTTAGCTTCATATAGCTTCTGCTTAAAGTTCTCTTCTGCTTCTTGGAGTTCCAGCTCCGACTCCTTGACTGAAGACTCGTGTAACACTTTCAAATCCTGAATTCTTGCATTGACTTCCTCAACTGCCTTCACGTGCTGCTCCCACTGCTCTCCAGCATTTTGAAGCTTCTCATGTAGCTCTTTCTCTTGAACACTTGAAGTCTCCAGGTTATCCTCAACATGTTCCACTCTGACGTTCAATGATTTAACCTCACTTTGCAAAGACTGAACCATATTTTTGGATTCTAAAAGATCCTTTTCCTGAATAACAGATAAGTCCCCAAGTTTTCCTTTTTCTTTATCATCTACATTTATAATTTCCGTCAACTCCTCCTTCTCTTTTGAAGCTTGCACCAAAACATCAAGGCTTGCAACTTTTGTCTGACATGGTTCGAGTTCCACTGTAAGTTCAGAGATCTTGCCGTTGCTTTGCGTCGATTCAGCTTCAGCATCTCTATGTTTTACCTCTGCATAGCTCAGTAATTGTTCCAAATGCTCCGTTTGCACATTCGCAGCTTCCAACAACTCCTCCAATTCACCCACTCTTTTTACAGCACGCGCCTCAGCTTCGGAATGTGATGCATGAATCAGGTCTTCCAGCTCAAGACTACGTTGATGTGTTGCATTAGCCCGTTCCTCATGTTCGGAACACTTTGAAACAATGTCGTTTAACTGTTTTTCAAGCTCTGAGTTCCTTGAGAAGGATTTGCTCAAAGAAGATTCCAGTTGACCAACCCTATCTTCATAACCTTGAAACCGGCATTTCAGTAGTGAACTTTCATTGTCCACATCTCTTAATGAATCACTAATCTCTGCAACTTTGTCTTTCAATTCTTTTTTTTCCCTTTCTGCATCAAGGCGCTCTACATTTGCAAGCTTTAGTTGTTCTTCTAGCTCCATGTTCCTCATCCCTGCTGACGCCAGTCTCATCTCACTCTCCTTGAGCTGTGCTCTTATGCTCTCTTCGCCTAGATTTAGTGCCTCAACTGAACTTTCAAGCTCAAGGTTTCTATTGGTAGCGGATTCCAAGGCTATTCTTGATTCATGATGGAGCTGTTCAATTGATTTCAACTTTTCTTCAAGCTCCTCTTTATATGATAATGCTTCTGAGAGAAGTGACTCTGTCTTGCTGAAGTTCTGGTCAGCCAACTGTAACTTTGCCTCCAATTGAATGCATGATTTCTCATTCATCGACAATTTTGTGTTAAGGTCTGACAAAGTACTTTGAAGAGTTTCCTTCTCTTTGATCGAATCAGACAAGTTCTTTTCCAGATCTGTAGTCTGGATTGCTTGGTTTCTTAAACTAGCTTCAATTATATCCCTTTCGTTGATCTGCTCTTGAAGCTTCCGTTGAACTTCCTCCAAGCATAGAAGCTTTGCTTTGAGATCTTTTTTAGAGGCAGAAAGCAGATTTTCTAATGCATAAACCTCGGTTTTGATCTTTTCTTCAGAAGCCTTATGGTGGATTAATTCTTCAGTCAGTTCAATGATGACAGAATCCATGGAGACAACCCTATGCTCCAATTCTGCCACCTGTGATTTTGAAATCTTTAGCTTTTCTTGGGACCCTGAAAGCTCCAATGATGCAGTCTCTAGTGCTTCTTCAATTTTTGCGTTGTCTGCAATCTTAATACAGACTCCATTTAGCTCATTTTGTAACTTACGCAACTGATCTTCCATCTCATTTGCTTTCATTTGTGCTAGTTCCAACATGTTCTCAAACTGTAAAGCTCTTTTTGTCTGCAACTCAGCCTGCGAACTACTATTTTTATTGAGATCTTCAAGTGAATGCACTTTGCCAGCTGATGACACCAACTCTGCTTCAAGCTCTTTTATCTTTTCCTTCGACATCTTCAACTCGGCAGACAAGCTAGTGAATGCTTCCTTCATATCAAGAAGCCCCTTATGTTTCATGTCCTTATCTGTCGATGCTTCTTGGAGTGTCTCAAGATGCAAACTATGCTTTTGTAGAATTTCTAAAAAATGAACTTTCACTATTTTCTGTTCAAGTTTGAGTTCTTCGCAATGTCTGCTCATTTTCTCTAACTCTTCATTTGCTCTATCGACCTCAAACTTCATCGATGCCTTTTCAGATTCTGAAAGTTTCAGCTTCCCATTGACAGCTTCAAATTGGAGCTCAAGTTCTTTGATCTTCGCTTCCATTAGCAAATTGATATTTGGCACTGAATTTGCTGTTCCAAGATAATTAGAACCTGAGTTTTCTGTCAATTCAACTACTGGTTTGAGCGTGCGTGAGCTTTCTTTCACATCTATCAATTCCTTCTCTATAATGAATTCCTCATCAAATGCAGCTTCGTCATCTTCATTGCTTCCTTCTTTTTTGACCAGCTCTAGATCAGCATCAATCGGATATTCTTTTTCACCACCATATACCTGTGAATTAAACATTTTTGGAAGTAATAAACAAAGTTAATATGATTAATTGAGCAATGATCAAGTTCAGGTTTGCTGTCTATGGCAACGTGTGTTTATGCTGCTTAACAAGAATATAAATTGCTAAATTGAAACATTAAGATTTTGAACACTGAATAGTTAGACTGACCATGTCTTAAAAAGCATAAAATCAACTACAACAAAATGGACTTCAAAATTATAATTAAAATGATTTCTCAAACTATTGGAATCAGTGCCTTTTAGATTCAAAGAATTTGTTTATAAGATAGCTGTTAGGCGAGTATGGTTTATGGGGAAAAAAAATTATACTACTCAAATGAGAATATTGTGGTTCACATGTGGAGTTATAAAAAAATATGAAAGGAAATATTTTCATTCATAAGTAATTAGATGTAGTCCCAATAAAAGATAAAATGATGATGAAAGGTGTGTTGATATTGTAGTCATAAGTACTATTGATATGCGTAGAATTAGAGGGAGATTTTAATGAAATCTTATTAGATATTATAGATAAAAAATCAATATTCTTAATTTAACTAAGGCTCAACGACAGTAAAAGATATATGCCAAATAATTGAGACATTACAACTTGTTTATGCTAAATCAAATCCTTGGAACCAGAAATCATCCATATAACATGTAAAAGTTATATTTCGTTCAATAAAATTCATGATTTTTCTCATAGTTTTCAGACTTCCGAGTCATACATTATAAAAACTTGGTAGATTCTTAAAATATCATATTTGATTGATGAATCTCCTTTTAAATTACTTCAAACATGTTCCAAAGGCTTAGGAGAACCTTAATTAAAACTTGAATTTGATTAAAATCAAGCGAGCTAAATGATTACAATTTGACGTGCTATTATTTAATAAAGCAAGCTAAACGATAAAAATTCCTATCGATCATGACACACGATCATCTAATAACATATATAGCTCATCTATAATGGTCATTGAAATAGTTAATGCCAATTGAATACATATTGTTGTAGACACATAAAAACTTTTGCATTTCCCTTTAATGACTATCAAAGAAAAATAAAGCAAGGAAATGATTAGGATGAACCTTTTCAGACTGTTCCACCTTAACATCAGTGGAACTTGCTTCTGAGCCTGCTGCCATTATGATTCCAGACGCTGGACTCTTCCTGCACCTGCTATTGCACAAAAGAATTACTCATTAATTCTCTTTGGCTACACAATATCATCTGCAAAAGCGGTAAGCGCATTGAAAATTTTTGGCTACACTATATTACGTTTGCAATTGAACTCATCCTAAAAGAGAAAAAGTTGTAACACTGAACATGAGAAAACGTTCTGTCATGCCTTTCCTGGTTTTTTCCATTGCCATCTTTGTTTTGTGTGTAAACATCCTATCTATTGGATGTGATTAAATTGTAACATCTAATGATGTCCATATATATTGAGAAACGCGCACCATTTAGAATAATTAGGACCAACGGATTGCAGACATCACCACAGCTTCCTGCACACCAAAATTAAAGACTAACGAGCGACAAGGCGACGAAGAAAGTACTTCCTATCAAACAGATAATTGAACATTTCGAAAAAAACAAGATTACAAAAGCGGCAAAGAAATCACAAAGGAATTACACAATCGATCAAGGAATCTTCACATCAACTTAGTTCGTTTCGTTCTCCTCAAACTGTACCGATTCGATACCTTTGATAACTGAACTCCTCAAATCACTCCAAATATCGAGCTGATTACAGGTATCTGAAGAACATTTCCATCAAAGGTAGCTTTGAGAGACGAAGAACCAAATAGACCCGACATTCAATCCACGATGGTACAAAATACGAGGTGCAAATGCAAACGAGAAAAAACCCCGATCAATCGAAATATCAAGCCACGAATTGCGAAACATATATCCGACTTAAATGGGCATCAAAAGCAACAAAAAGAAGAACCGAAGCAACGGATCAAAGTATATAGAGAAGTTTATTATTGCTTGCCTTGAGATCGAATGATCGAAATCCGATCGCCCTTCGTAACGATCTATCGGTAACTTCGATTGGCTCGTCTCTCCTTAATTCGCCGTTTAGGCTGAAAAGTAGAGACGGGAAGGAGAAAGGGAGGCAAAGCGAGGGAATCGTTTTACGTACGAAAATAGCAGCTGCGAGATGGACCCAACGGGCCCCGCGCTCGTTAGTTTCGATAGCCTCGTCCCACCACCGGTATGGTTATCTCCACCAAGTGTAATTAATTACTAACATGCCATCGCGAGAGGGTGAGTGATTCGGGAGGGGTCGATCGAGAGGTTGGGATCCTCTGCGGCCATCATGACTCCGATCTGAACCGCCCAATTCGCAACGTATTCGGATTCTTTCGTTCTTATTCTGTTTTATTCCTTTTAAGAGAAAATATTTATATTGCTTAAATAAAAAATATTCGAATATATTGTTTATCGTTTTTAATTGAATCTTTCTCTCTCTTACATCAATAATCATATCGTCTAATCATGTTGTTCATGATCTCCCTTTAGCATGTTTATATTCATATTCCGCTTACTTTATCCTCTGTGGAGGTCATATACAACATGTCTCATTCACGTTGCCGAGGAGTGGCGCACTTGACGATATACTGACGTGACCCGACGGGAACCTGTACTTCCGGTGTTCGACGAAATGCCCCTGAAACCAAGGCATCGTGACGTGCATACACTGAGATCAATGTCTCATACACGTCGCCGAGGAGGGGTGCGCTTGACGATGTACTGACATGACCCGAAGGGCACCTGCACTGCACTGACGGTGTTCGACGAAATGCCCCTGAAACCAAGGCGTCGTTACGTGCCTAAACTGAGATCAACATATAGGTTAGTAGTCTCTTGTCGTATCCGGAGCAGAGTATTACTAAACAATTGAATCCACTGGCACGAGGCATCAGCTTTCCAGCTGTAATGTGAGTTCCCCAAATGAAAGAATACATACTTATACTGCAACTCTGCACATAATCTTCTGGGAAGTCATGGGGGCCATATGAATCAAGCTCACTTCTGATGTTTTGTATACATGTGGCAGTAGCACAAAGATTTTTCTGGGGTTTAGGTATATTGTTGCTGTAAATTATTTTCCAACACCACTATGAAAAAGATGGACGACATGATGGCCCGGTCCAATCTCGATCTCTTTATTGACAAAATGAATCAGTGTTTCATGAGCCGGACCGGTCGAACGCGTCAAAATCGACCAAGACACCAGATAGGGTCTCAATCAACGGATGAACTCACTTCGGACAACGACTCGTCACCTTGTGCGGTTCAGGTGCGGGCACCACCACACACCCACCCCGGAGTTGGTGAGATTGCTCGACCAAGCAAAACCCCGTCAGCATGGCCAAATCACTTGTTTCCTCTTCTATTGCCGAAGCATGAGCGGGTTCGGTTAGATCAAAATCAACGAAACTGAAAGGAGGTGGGAAATGCGATCTCTCTTATATATATACACATTATTAACTACAGTTAATTCTGATTTGGTCCATAAAGCGAAGGACCGGAACACCGGTTCGATGTTCCTATATGAGCCAACGAAGTGCACAGGGCGAGGAGGGGAGACGGAGAGAGAAAGAGAGGTGTGGTAGATTTTGGTCATGGCGTCCAGGTTGTTGTGGGCTTCGAGAGCGGCCTCCTACCTGAGGATCTCTGCCTTTCACAGAGGCTTCTCTACAGGTGAATCTCTGATCTACGAAGACGATTCGATCTCTTCGCTAATGTTTTCTTGGTTCATTTGTGCGGAGATTTTTCTGTGCATGGTGAGTGTGGGAGATCTTTGTTTTCCTGGTGTTTTGGTAGGCAGATCCGTTTTGTTGGATGGTGAATATGGGAGGTTTTGAGGTCTGTCGTCTCCAAACGAAAGATCGGGGTATTCTTGATGGGTTGGGTTTTGTGTTCTGTTTTATATTGTCGATGGTTGGATCAGCTAATATATGTGAAAGATTTGAAATCTTTTGGTGATATTAGGGTTTTGGTAATAGCAATGATATGCGTCTTTAGATCGGTTTTTGTTATTTTCTGATTTTTTTTCATGGATTGAAGGTGATGGTTGATATATGAAGTATGACAGTTGGTCTATTGTGAGATCGGAGTTGCTACTCTTCCTGAATAATAGTTGGAATGTTCTTCATCAGATGCTTTAGCCTGGTGGACTAATGCAGAGATCAGTAGATCACTTACTTGGAAACACATTTCTTCATTTTCTTCTACCATAAAATATAAATTAACATGCATTTGTTGTAAATACCGGAGAGATCCATGTAGCATAATTTCATTAGTTTAGGGGCTTGGAAACTAGATTTTACTCGGATAATATCAGATCTTTTATGCGAAGGTGTTATGGACTTCCAGTTGTCTCAGCAAGTAGTGACATATCTCATGAATACCTCCTTCGGGGTATAGAAAACTGATTATAAATTTAATCATTTTTCATTACAGTTATTAAGGATCTGAAATATGCTGACACACATGAGTGGGTTAAAGTTGATGGCTCTTCTGCAACGATAGGAATAACTGACCATGCTCAGGTAATTTATTTATTTTCCTTTTCTGGATTAGTTCCTCCGGCATCATCTGATTATTAATTATCGCAACAATGTGGCAGCTTGTGTCTAAGATATTAATACCTAATTATCTAGATTGTGATTTCATTTAGGAGTACAACAAGCTAACAGTCTCTTGTTCATCTCATCAGATAATTTTTCTACCTTCTGTAGAGCTTGTTAGTTTGCATTCATCTCATATATGTATAGGATTTTTAATGATTATTCTTTCTACAAGTTCTATTTGTTATTTCTTTCCAGGATCACTTAGGTGATGTTGTGTATGTCGAGTTGCCAGAAGTTGGTGCGACTGTGGCACAGGGAAAGAACTTTGGTGCAGTTGAGAGTGTCAAGGCAACGAGTGATGTCAATTCTCCTGTATCTGGAGAAGTGGTTGAAGTCAACAGTGAGTTAGTTGGTTCTCCTGGATTGGTGAGTTTTGGACAACTCATTCTTTTGCCAGTCACTTACTTCACATTATTTCCATTATTTCTCTAAATTATGTACATGAGCTTTAGTTGAGCTTCTTTTTTTTTTTTTCAAGGCTGTTTTCTTTTGTTTTAGCTTACTTCTTAGTATGATTGGAGGATATGCATCCAAAGAATCACTACTATTCAATTAGTGAACATTTAGGATTATGTGAAAGCCTGAAAATGCCAAGAGTGCAGATGTCTAGTTGAAAGTCGTTCAATGCTGTCTTTTATAAAAGAGCTTAGGTTTGTCAGATATCTATGTTGACTTGCATTAAATTACCGGGTCATTGTCTATTGTGGAAGCAATTGGTCGACTTAGGTTTTGGAAACAAACAAGGCAGATGACTTATGATCCTACAATCTATACAAGTTTTCATGAAGGTGGTGCTGAGATCTGCTGCAAAAGAGAATAAAATGGCATAATTTCATGATGAAAATTGTCTGAGAAATGTGTAGGTGAAAAAAAAACCAGATGGTGCCTTCCCCTTTTCCTTAATATCAGGTAACCAACTCACCAAACTCTTCGACCTTTTGGATTATAGACTTTCCATTTGGATTAGGCCAAATTTAGATTGCATTCACCATTTTGAACAAATAATTTCCTGTTTAATATTTGTGGTATGTCCAAATGGAGTCTTAGTCCCTTCCCCATCATCATCACCCCCTTCTTCCCCCTCTCTGTCTTTTAAAGTTGCGTCTAGGTAATTTTATGCAAGTAAAGATATATTTCACAGAGACTTGAATCAGTTGATGAGAGTAGCATAGGTTGGTCTTGTTAAGTAAATGAACTGGACAAAAGGACCTCATATATTGTTGATCAAGCTATGCAGGATGCTTGCAGAAGTTCCCATCGTATGATGTGCTTCATCGAATTGATATGAGATTCATACAGAAAAGAATAGAATACTGGGTGATCTAAGCTGGAAATCCAGATGATATATTGGTTTGTTTGTTGCAGCACTGTGACAAAATTCTTAGAGCAACTTTTCATAATGGTATGTATTACAAGGTATAGGGGGTGCACAAATAAATATAGTCATTAAACCACAAGGCAAAAGGATGTTAAGGTGAAGTTAGAAGCAGTTCTTAAGATACTAAAACAAAGCCTAAGGCTTTTCCGAAGCTTTTAAATGCAGGATTGTACCCAACCGGGGAGACAAGATGACTGACTTCTATGATGGAGATATTGCAAAATGGATTGAAAAGTTTGGAAGCATCTTAGGTGCTACCTCTCTGAAATTTCAGCATAAGATGTGAGACCTCAAAGAAACATTCATCTTGATGCATAACTAATTCAGATGTGATGGTAATCATTAAAATATTTTTATAGTAGGTTCATTTTTATGTGTAAGAAGATGAAGATCATTAAATTTGTTGGCTTTCAATGAAACTGAGATATCTACTTATTTGGAACCAAACACGGGTGTCATACGACCGGTTGCCTCCATAGCACTCTTTAGTTTCTCTGTATGCCAACTGCTTTGTCAGGGGTCTGTAGCCATGTTCACCTTGATAACTGCTACTAGAGCAATTTTTAGTCACACTCTCTGGAGTCCCCACTAGTTTAATTTGCATGTCAATTCAGTTTCTATACCCAGATAACTCACTGGGACTAGACCAAATGATTTCCTACCATCTGTCTTGATGCTATACTATTGCCAATATGAGCATCAGCTACAATGCCAGCTTGTGATAGCTGGTCAAAGCTACTTTTGAGGTCTCTTGTGTCCAAAGGTTGGTTTTGGATCCACAAAACATTTTCTCCAAAATGAAGTAGAGAGAATTTCATAATCTTATTGAAAGTTGGACATGCTCTCCTACTATATGGGTCATATCTCTGTTAGCTAAAAGGTCTGCAAGCAGCCAGAGAGATGATAACTATTAGGTATATATTTGTCTGGCAGATGCAATACTACAAAGATTGTTTACTGATGATGGATGGGTTACCTATAGAAGTCAAAGAGCATGTGACCTTTCTATATGCGGGCCTCGTGCTTACTTTAGTGGATTCTGTTGATGGCTATACTGGATTCAAGGTAGCAGGTAGTTTTGCCGGTAGGACTCTTTATAGTTGTCTAACAATATGACACTTCTTTAGAAAAACCTTGCCTGAAGTGAAAATTTGAATGGTCGATGAAGATATAATTTTGGAAGTTATCTGATTCTCTTGCTGTTGCTTTTTCATAATACTTGTTCTTTGTTAATATGTATCCTAATTAATGATATGTACTTCACTAGACTAAGATTTTTCTTTTCTAAAGGGTTTTTGACGGAAATGTTGAGATGTAACAAACACTATTTGTCTGTTTAACTTAAGGTTAATGGGAGTCCATATGAGAACGGCTGGATTATAAAGGTTAAAATGAGTGACACAGGCGAGTTGAACTCATTGATGGATTCTAATCGATACTCCAAGTTCTGTGAGGAAGAAGATGCCAAGCATTGAAGAAAACCTAGGCTTTCGGTTACTTCACCCATCCATCCATCCATCCATCCATCCATCCATCCAAATCCATGCAGCATTTGACTTATTGAATAATCGCTCATCAACTCTTCTATCATTTTACCTTTAAGCTTTGTAAAACACCTTTTTTTTTTGTTAATGATTGCGTTCACTTTTTGGTTCAGCTTCCAAGAGAATCACCATCTTTAAGTGGATTTCTTGTGCAGTGTTTGTTTAAACTCATTAAGAAGACCTTATTCGTGCAATGAATGGTCAAATCTTCCTCTTCTATAGATTCTTAAATGTCCTAATAGATACCATTGATAGAAGAAATAGAGTTGATATCCGTGATCTTGATGTAAACCACATATAGAGTTCAAAGAATAATTAAAAAAGAAGCTTAAAACCTATGTTCCTTGAAATAGCAACAGATATAATGTTGCTCTATATGGATGTTAATCTTTTACGAGATCATTACTACAATATGAACGCGTGCATCAATTCTTGTTCTTTTATGTACGAGCACTGATGCAACAATTCATTGGGTAGCAAACGCTAGCAAAGGAAGAAAACCACCAAATTAATCGAACAAAAAAAAGCACAAACAACTTAAAAACATCTTCTTCCAGCACTAAATTCCCCAAAATGCAAAAAAATATCCTATAGTCAGGTAGGGCAGAAATCCATTTCCCTGTTAACAATCACATTAGCAGCTGAAAACAAATAGGAAGTTCCCAAAGCTCTGCCCTGCTATCCACCACCTTGGTACCTGACTTACTCTTTTGAGTTCCCAGAGATCTCAGAACATACATTAACTTATTCACCATCTGGCACCTGCTCGTGTTGCTGTGCATGAGGTGGCTGCCACAAGTAAGCCACCGAATGAGGCTGCTCGACAGCATACACAGT
Organism: Musa balbisiana; assembly: GCA_004837865.1. NCBI lineage: Eukaryota > Viridiplantae > Streptophyta > Magnoliopsida > Zingiberales > Musaceae > Musa > Musa balbisiana. The sequence continues at coordinate 40,480,565 of CM017192.1, forward strand.
CCCCGCAGCCGCTTGATCTCCTGGCTTTCCCATCACCATTCCAGGGCCTGGCACTTGCGCCGCTGGCACATAGTAATACGGAATCGCATCACCTGGAGCACCCACAGCAGCTCTTGTAATCCCCAGGCCCTCATCCTTTAACTCATCCCTGGGAACTATATCCACCAAGAAGTCAAATATGTCAGTTCTGGTTATAGCACCAGCTATGTCATTCTTCTGCAGAGTTCTCCTCTTATTCTCTTCAGTATGGATCCACGATCTGAGTGTCAGTTCCAGTATAAACAGTTCGCATGCCTTGGCAAAGACCACAGGGGCCTCGGCTGAGATCATACGGACATCCTCATCAGCCTTCATGATCTTTTTTATCCGGGCGAGCGGTAGGCTGTGATTCTTGAAGTCTGTGATCTGTTCTATCTCCAGCATCTGGTTGGCCCAGAAGGCTTGGAGTTGTTGCAGTTGCTGGTGGTGCAGCTGTTGGACCTGCTGGTAAGCAAGCTGATGCTGGCTGACAATGCTGGCTGGGTTAATAGAATATACTGAGGTCAGTTGCATCGGGGGAGGTATGACTCCTGTCACTGCTGGAGCTCCGCTAACTACCGCGGTTGGCTGGTAGGTAGGAGCAGCATATGCTATTTGGGCAGCACCAGAAACAACTCCAATCTCAGGCTGTGTCGACTGTTCCATGACCAGTGTGCTTTTCACAGTTGTGATTACTTCAGTATTGAGCTGAACATACCTGGAGGATACGCAGACAGATATTATTTAGGGAACAAAAGGCTTTCGATCAACTTGTTTACTATGTGATGATTCCCAGCGACAACAACAAGTACTATCACAGAGATAGTACTTATCGAATTAATTCTGTTATTTTCCTACCAATGTATGATGCTGCACAAGTCGGAATATAATATAAAAAGAAAGCTCTGATGCTCTTTATGCATGATAATAATTTCAAAATTTTAGTGGTATGAGCAGCCTATAGATCCTTACCCTCCATTGAATCCTAAATCGACCTTTCTTATTATCCTCCACATCTATGTTGTACAGACAAAACCATACCGGTAAAGGACACCTGAATATGCATTATTTCATACTTGTTCTATCAAAAGTTTCATGCTGGCTTTGCTGCCAAATGCAACTTGCTTTTCCAGAGATTACCCCCACCCCCCCCACCCCCCCCAAAAAAAGAAAAGAAAAGTTCCATTAGTTATAGCAACCGTAAGTAGCCAATAAAAGACAGATCTGATAGTATTATCATGTTCAACTTAACTTTAGTCACATCCATGAAGAACTAAATTCCAGCCATTCCACAGTAATATAACTTCATGGTGATCAATAACTAAAAGAATCTAGGTCAATCACATTGATCCTTGAAAGCACAGATACCGGCAAATGTAACAGACCAAATATCCAAAAAGGAATAAGAAATAGCATGCAACTATGGCCAAAACTAGACCTCAGCTATCTCAAGAGGACTGTCCAGCAACAGCTTGAATAATGTGAACAAACAAGAAGACCCGAATTGTCTTTGATTAATCATAAGGAACGATTACATCCAATTGCACCATGCAACAACCACCAAATATTGCATTTCAATCTTCCATTCTTTCTAACTTTTCCCTTTTATATAACCTTCGAGTGTCATTATTTACCGAAACACCTACTCGGTGCATATAAGCAGTCGCTTAAAAAAAAGGTCATGCACTTGTCGAACAAAGGATGAGAATTCCTACTATCCTTGTATGCATTTCTGCTCATTCAGTAAATCCAATCCAAAAACAAATCCAAGTCCATGCATTAACCATTCTTGACAAAATAACAAAGGCAGTAAAAACTAGTATAATTTAGAGACTCCACTCAATTCATAAGTTTGCTACACCAAATCTTGGATGTTGTAGCTGCTTTACAGCATACCTCCATCAACTTCTAACTCCAAGCCAATTCTCTAGATTAGGTATCTGAATACATCTTCAATGGAAGAACACAAGGCAAGTTCAGAGCCATATCAATCAAGCCGAGCAGATGCTACATCCACAAGGAACATTCCCTACCAGGGACCAAGAACATATGCAAACCATTCCATCAAAAGCCCAACCCTCTCCAATAATCAAACAAATTCTCTCAACAAGTACTAGAAATAACTAAAGACCTTCTGAAATTAAGAAAAGGCCATTCATTGCTTAGGAGATAACTCACATCTATTTCTAGGAAATTAGAAAATACTGCATAGTCATGAATCTTCCCTCTAATATCGCTAGATGTGCATATCAACTTTGTAAATCATGATGTTGAAACTGAGGCTCCAAAAAGTGGATCACCAACTGATCACAAAGTCAAGGAAATCAGTGTTTAGAAGTCCAGTCTTTCATTCAAAAAGAAAAAGAAAAGAAGGGGCAAAAATAATCAGTAACTGAGTAGGCATACAAAAGGAAGCAATCAACTTTGAACGAACCAAACATGAAGTGAACTCCCAAGTTAATGAGTCGCACCTTATCGAGGCTCGAACGATCCCCCGCGCACCTACGATTACAAAGCCACCAAATGAACCCGGATTCCCTGTCCTAGAACCATTTGATCTTGTTCAAAGAATGCCAAGAAAAGCCGAGACACGGAGATCGAACGAAGAGAGGCAGAACGGAGGACGAAGATTGAACAAAGATCATCAAGTTGCCTCCTTTTAATTTACCTGGACGAAGGAGAAGCACAGCTCGAACTGACCCCTTCCGAAACCCTAGAGAGAGAGCGACCGGCGAAAAGAAATGAGAGAGGGACGGTCTGGAATGGGGTGCGCAGCCCACGTGTCGACACAGCTGATGGCAATCCCGTCAAATAGAAGCACAGTCAGGGGTGGGTCGGTACTCTTATGACGACTTGGTCGTCAACGGCTAGCGACGCACGACATTTCAAAATTCAAACAACAAATGCGCAATTTATAACGAGACCCCTAAAAAATAATTAATAAGCAATAAATAAAATAAATAGGTAATTTATCTAAAAAATTATGGACTTTTTTTTTCCTGAGAATCTTCCATTTTTAGGAAGAAGTTTGCTATTGACAACCCTCATAAAAATATTATTTTATTATTTATGATATCTTAATTATCAATCATATCATCATTTTCATTATGGGAATTCAACGATATCGATTCTCGCTAATTTATCACTTCAGATGTCATGAGAAAAAAAAAAAAGTATTTATGTTCATTCGACATAGCCGACATCACTCGTCGCTCATAATTAAACAAAAAATAAGATTATAAATTATAAAAAAGAAATTGTCGATAAAAATATTCTTCATAAATTGATATGATATGATAAATGACCAATTATGTTCTTCTCAATTCGGATTTATTTTTGTAATTTTTAATAATTTATTTGTGATGACCTCTCACCTATTTCCTTTTGTTATGTTCGTCTCCCTCTCTTCCATGGTCATTGCCTTTCTGTCATGCTGCTCCCACTAATGCTGTCTCTCCCTCTCCTATAGTATCGTCACCCTCTTCACCTTCACCTTCGCCTTCTGTCACAATCAATCTAACTTGCAGCCTTGCCTGTCTTCCTATGTTGCGCGCTCCTTTTCGAGTGCTGATATGTCAAGCACTCTCTGTGTGAGACTTCTTTCTTAATAGCATTTCTGAGTCCTCCTTTGAAAAAAGAAAGGAACAATGTATCACCAAACCTCAGCTGCAAATTTCGCCTGATCCAAATAAAATTTATCTCCTGAAGCTAAGTCTAGATACGATGAATCTAAATGTATTTACACCTGTGTGCAATCGGTCTGTTTTCTTCAATGTTAATTTGCCATGGTATGCGAACAATAGCTTATACAAACATCGCTTACATTTTCAAAATCATACAGCACCACAAATGGAGCTGCGATGATTGAAAAACAACTTAAAAATACATTTTCTTCTTGTGATAAAGCACATAATGGAAACTCACATACTCATTATTCTACAGTAATTTGCAATATGGTGGTAAGCCTAGGTTTTCTGTACCTTCGGAGAAGCAAAGAAGAGCAAACGACACTGACAGATGAGAAGGCCATGCAAGCGCCGGCCAACCATGGTGGCATCCTTAGCCCTGCGAGGGGAAAGAGGACACCAGCTGCGACAGGTATTGCCACGATGTTGTATGCCATTGCGAAGAAGTAGTTCCAACGTATCCGGGCAAAGGTCTTCCTCGAGAGATCGATAGCCGTAATCACATCCTCAAGGCTGTTTCTCACCAAGACGTAGTCTGCAGCTTCGATAGCGATATCCGTTCCAGCACCAATTGCCATCCCAACATCAGCAGCTGCCAGAGCAGGGGAATCGTTGATGCCATCACCAACCATCGCAACTATGCTTCCATCCTTTTGAAGCGAGCGAATGACGTCTGCTTTTCCTGCCGGCATCACTTCAGCTCTCACATCTTCAATTCCAACCTGCACGGAAAGTAAATATTATGTGTTTGGTTAAATCTACATTAAGTTGAGAAAGAAAGAAAATAGATAATATAATATCAATGAGATAAAACACTTGGATGTCAAATGAAACTAAAGGCTCAAATTAGAGTGGCTTATCCATAAATTATGAAAATTCAAGCAAAAAGTATCAAGTAATGTTAAAATTATATATATCTATAAATTTTTTTATCATAATTTTTCCAGCAAAAGAAAGCAGATATGATTACCATAAATTCCACCAACTGGAAGTTCACCTGGGATTGGCCAATTTAACTGAGATGGCCATGGCATGGTGGTGGCAGAAAACATGAGTTAACTCTTCTTTTAAACTTGGTCTGTTATAAAAATTGAAGGTTAATACTTGAAGATATATTTTTAAAGTGTACTCTGGGTTCATAAATAGTGGTAAGGGATGGACTGTTCATGGCAGTCACAGTAATGCAATGGTTACATGCAGAAAATTTCTACTCGATTAGATAAAAGCACTAAAAAACCAACCTCTTTTGCAACTGCTTGGGCAGTCCTCCAATTATCTCCAGTTACCATGACCGGATGGACACCCAATTTTTTTATGCCTTCTACAACAACTGCTGCTTCTCTTTTCAGGGGATCAGCAATCCCCAGGAGTCCAATGAAGCTACCATCATAAGCCACAAGTATACCTGTTTTAGCATTTACTTCCAAGTCTATCAAGAAATTTTCAGCTTCCATAGGAACAGTAACCCCATTTTCAGCTAATAGAGACCGATTGCCAACCTATAAATAATATGTTAGGCATCAACAACTTCATACAGGCAGAGGGAGAGAGAGAGAGAGAGAGAGAGAGAGAGAGAGAGAGAGAGAGAGAGAGCAATAACCTATTGACAAACTCACCAGAACTTTCTTCCCATCAATCAAGCACTGCACACCTCTCCCAGGCAAAGCAGAAAACTCAATCGCTTCCAGAAGCCACTCAGACAAGATTTCCTCTCTGCTCTGCTTGGTAGCACCTTCAACTGTAGGAAGCTTATCAAAGAAATTATAATGGTATGCATAATCTAGGATTGCCCTAGCAAGAGGGTGCTCACTGCTAGCCTGAAGTACATCAAAAGAAAGAAAACTTATAGTTGCTGTGCTGACAAAATGAAATATGCAAACTCCTATGATAAACACAAGTTCTTCAACTCACCTCTGCAGATGCAACTAAAGTAAGAAAATCTGCTAGTTCCATTTCTGTAAAAACTTTTGCTGTTGTAACAGCTGCTTTGCCTTGAGTAAGGGTGCCCGTTTTGTCGAAGATCACATAGTGCACATTCTGTGCTCTCTCCAAAGCATCTCCTCCTTTAATTAAGACACCATGAGAAGCACCGACACCAGTAGCTACCATGACAGCTGTTGGAGTTGCCAGACCAAGGGCACAGGGGCAGGCAATCACCACCACTGATATTGAGAACATGAGTGAAAAAACAAAGCAATTGCTACTTTCCTCAACCCATGAATCAGGATATGCTCCTAGCAATCCACAGAGAAACCTATATAGAATAAATAGAATATTGACCACCAAATTCAGATGTATATAAAGCATACATTGGGCTTGAGTGTGAACTTACCATCCCAAGAACGTTAACAAGGATATGGTGATGACAATGGGAACAAATATACTGGCAACCTGCAATTTGTATAAATAGCTTGTAAGGAAACAAAATATTTAGTGTCTGTCCATCACAGATCAAGATAATTCCAAATAGAGGAAAGAATACAATACAGGAACTCGACGGCATACAAAATAGAATCCTCGTTAGATCACATAAAGAAGGCAAGATTCCTTGAAAATTATATTTATTGCACACAATATTTGTAGACATTCAAAAAAGTGTAACATAAAGTCTACATCCATCAGAGCTCCATGCTTTTTCACTAAGCTGTTTACAGAGAGGACAATGACAATGCATTCATAATACTCTGAAATACCTATAAATGTCTGTGTAACCAGTTTATTTGATTGAAGTTTTATGTTAACATGTAGCAGAACATTGTTAGGATTCCTTTATTTTCTAAGCTTTTGAATAATGTTTATTGAGTATGTTTAATTCAGTTAGAGTCGGATAGAGTTTATTTAATATTTATTTATTGTTAAGAGTCCAAATCCTGATGGACTCTGGGTGAAACTATATAAATAGTTATGTAAGCCTTTCTTTTTGGCAATCAAGAAATGAATGAATCAATCAAATGTTATTCCAATCTGTGGACAAACCCTAGGAGGCCGATCCCCTCGAAGCGATCAAGGAGGCTGATCCCTCTCGAAGCAGATCATTCCCTTTTCTCCTTTTCTCCCATTTTCTCTTCTTTTTCAATGATAAAACCTTAGGGTTCTTATCATTTGGTATCAGAGCTTACGACAAGACTTTAGGGTCTTATCAATTGGTATCGGAGCCTACGATAAGACTTTAGGGTCTTATCAAACATGATATTCATCTACTTTAAAAAACTTAACCAAAGAAACTCTGACAAACCAATTTAGTCTTATTTGTTCTTTAAGAAAATCTGCACTTCAACAGGGAAAAAAAAAAACTAGCAATACAATTTTCAGATGCAAGCCTCCATGGGTCATCAGTACCTTTGGTCATAAAATTCTTAGTTGTTTTGAAGGATTCAGTAAAAGTGACATCGGTTTGTTTTAGTAATTTACATCAATCCTGCTGATCCCATTCTCTTCATTGAGATGGATGGTTTTCACCAACTATTATGCGAAGAACTTCCTCCAAGAAAAAGTATCCTGTACAAGCTTCCATATATGATTTACTAAACCAATTTAAAGGTAGTCGCAACCCATATTCTAGCTTCTTCATAACATTAATCATATTAAACCAACCCTAACATAAAAGGATTTTGCCTCAGATATGGTGGTTGTACTGGTGTTACACATACAATAACAGAACCAACTCTATAAGCATAGTTATTTTTAGTTGGTTCTTTCTCCCTGACGTAAAATTGTTATTCTTCTAAGTGTGATGCTAAAAACGGAACTGTATGTAGGACAACAATCAACTTTCCCAAGAAGAACAAACAGTTCATCTATATTCTAACATCAGTATGACATAAAATCTGTTGACTTACTTCGAGGATGAACTTGCCGTACATGAACTAGCATATATGTTAGGAATGTGCCCCTTTTTATATTTTTCATTTGATAATTATTCATACAACAGAATGAAGAAATAAATAGTTGCTAATTGCCAGCATGTGCTCCAGAAAAGTTCACCCTACAAATAATAATTACTCTTTGAAACCACAAAATGAAAGCCATGGAAACTGACAAAATAAATATTTGGTGTCAGGCATCCATCAAACTCATTATCATAGAAGATCAGTAAGCTGCTTAAAAGTGAAGTTGAAGCCCAAAGAAATATAAAGCGGAAAAATTTTGAAAACCTTAATAAACCAAGAAAAAAGGATTACTAGAGTTACTGACATAATCCGCAAATTTCTGAATTGGAGCCTTAGACATCTGGGCAGTCTCCACCAGAGATATGATTTGACTCAGAACTGTATTAGATCCCACTCTTGTGGCTTGAATATGAAGTGCACCATTTAAATTCATTGTACCTCCAACAACTGCAGAAGACACTTCCTTCGGGATCGGTTCCGATTCACCAGTCACCATACTTTCATCAACATGGCTTGCACCCCAAGTTACAATGCCATCAGATGGAATCTTTGAACCAGGAAGAACTTTCAAGATATCACCAGGTTGAATTAACAGTGCATCTATCTCTCTCTCCCCTATGTATCTTCCTTCTGCAATGCAAAAATGTAGACAGGTATTCAGTTATTTAAAAGAAAAGGATTATGTCAAAGGCAAACACATTGAAACATGGACATCAAAGTATGTCATTGCAAAAATTTAATAGATAGGCAAGAAAGTGTCACATTAGACAGAAATAAATGCAGATAAAGGACATGACTGAATCACTCCTTGAATATGATACTTCTGCATATGTCTAAGATACCCTGCCTGAGATAGTATACCTTCATCTTTAACCAGTAACAGAGCCGTTGCAGGGGCAAGTTCTACCAGCTTCTTGATAGCATCTGATGTTTTACCCTTCGCAACCACTTCCAAATACTTCCCAAGTAAGACAAATGTTATAATCATAGCACTTGTCTCAAAATATATTGGAGGCCGAAATCCAGTAAATGCACCATAAAACAGTGCACCGACTGAATAGAAATAAGAAGCAGAAGTCCCAAGTACAACCAGAACGTCCATGTTTGTAGACCAATGCCTCAGTGCTTTATAAGCTGCTACATAGAATCTTTTACCAATAACAAACTGAACAATGCTCACTAGTATCCACTTCAGTAAATCCCGCAACAAAAAGGGTCCACAGTGCATCAGCAAGAAAGAATTGAGAAAACCTATACGAGGACAAACCATCCGTATGAAGAAGACAGGAATCTGTAGTGTAAATCAACATGAAAAATTAGTAACTTAGTATAAAATATTACACCATGAATTTGTTGAAGAATTGGGCAGCATGGAGAAAAGAAACATCTATGAAAGCCTCACATAAGAGCAACATAGTGAAACTACTTTGACAGCATTAATGATTGAACTCACGCTGAGTATGAGACTGGAAAGGAAAAGCCGGAGCATCTTTGATGCTTCTTCTACATGATTGGAAGTGGCTAGTGTATAAGGGCTCTGGACAGATGCCTTTAACTTACCATTGCTTCCTTTCTCAATAGCATCAACTATAGATCTCAAACCAATAGCTTCTGGATCAAAGATGACTTCCACTTCTGAAAGACTAATATTTGCCTCAAACTGCTTCACCCCTTTCAGGTTCCTCAATATTCCTTGTATAACATGTACATCTGATATACTCGAGAATCCAGCTACACTCAACAAAACTTTATCTTGTTCATTGCTTTGCAAAAAGGCTGCATCAAAGCCTGCATCCTCAATTGCATGAACAATTTCATCTTTTGTAATTACTGATGGATCATATTCAACTTCCCCTAATGAGGTTGCCAAAGCAACAACCGCCCTTTTCACACCAGGGAGTTTACTCAAGATGCCTTCAATAGAGTTTACACAAGCCGAACAAGTCATGCCTCCTATCGTAAACTGCCCAGACAAGGTCTTCTGAGACCTCGTCTGACTATTGTTAGAGTCTGGCAGGACCTCTGCCTCGAATCCTGCATCTTCAATAGCATCTCTTATGTCTACATCCTACACAGGGAATAACAATCTCGAGTAAGTGATGGTGTGAGCCAAAAACAGTTGCATCAGATAGTTATAATTGTAGTAAAAACTAGGTTTTAATAACTCTAGACAAGACAATACATATTGAATGGAAGATGCATGATAATTTACAAAGAGAAAATATAATACACTCTTTCATAAAAGCAACACGCGAAAAAACTATCTACAAATAAATTGACCCCCTTTTTTGTAAAAACAGTAAATTTACAAGATACCACTCAATTAGTTAACAAAAAAAGAATTAAAAGATAAATAAAGCATGACACTGGTTATGCAAATCTGGAATTAAGTTACTTTTGAGTTTTGAGGACAGCATGTAAATTAGACAATAAAATTACATAGGTTAATTATTTTTACCAATTGAAAAAAAACTAGTTAGGTGGCTCACTGATATTTGAAAACAGAATATCTAATTAATTTTCTTGGAAACCAAAATTCTCATAGACAAAAAAAGATATGCTAATTACACATAAGTTTTTTGATAAATTAGGTTGGTGGTGATCTCACTAATATTTCATTCAAGTCCAACATCAATCCGCAAGGAGAAATGCCACTATCAAATGATAGTGGCTGTTGATGAGAATATTCAATAACTTAACTCTAATAATGAGAATATTATTCCTTCTGATTGTTGCTAGTACACTCAAGTTACATGTATGCACTATTGTTAAGGATTTCAAATATCAACATGCACAAATGTCAAGCATCAAGGAAACTAATATGCAAACTTCACAGATATAGAAAAGTCCTCCTTGGAAAGGATAAATGATGCACCAAAGAGTACAGGAAGAGATGGAATATGTCGATATGAAAATTTCTTGGATGGGCTCGGCCCATATCACCAGCCATGATTCAGTATAATGAAATCGATCAACATTATCAGACATTAATGTATAGTAAAACAAAAACAAGCTTTCCCCCATAAACCATCTTAATAGGATGTCCTAGACTGGCCCATGGCTGATGTGGTGAGCAAGTCCAACCAACATTCAAAAACTTCTGCAGGATACCTAATCTATGGGAAAATGACTAAAGGAAACAACGCCTGCATCCATATGGTATCGGACACCAGAAAAATAATGATCATGAAACTTCAAGGCTCTGGCTTGTTGTACAAACATTCAAAAAATCACCCTTGACACTGCCAGTAATTCACGGGAAAGGAAAGAATTCCCATAAATATCATTATAATCATAATTCCAACTCAGCAAATTTCGATTTACCACGGTTTTCGTTTTAGAACCTATGCGTGCAGTAAATATAACACTAATATGTAGAACAATCCGCATGATTTAAGTCGGCAGCTACAATCACACTTATGAATCCAGAGAAACCCTGATAGTACAAGGTAAAAAGGAAAAACATCCAAAGCCCACAGGAAGAAAACAAAATTTTGGTTTGAGGGAAAAGCAAAACAGAAAGTGCTACGAAAGAGAACAAGACTGGAAATACCTGAGTATGATTTAAGAAGGAACCCAAGTCATACATGTTATCAGAATAGATTCAAAGCAAGACAATTTAATTGCAACTCAATGAAGCTTTTTTTTCTTTTAATTTGAAGTTAGAACCATAACCAAACAAATTAAATGGAACTTTGGCACAAAAAAAAATTGCCCATGTACACAATTCCAATGATCACCATAGTTGGCGACATCAATTCTAAGTTTTAACAAAACGCAAGCAATCATGTTTCTTAAGAGCCCAAAAATCCAAGGACGGATAGGTAAACTTCAAGGTATTCTAACATAAACCAGAGTAAACCCCATAGCTAAAATTGCAATACGACGCATCTGCAATTGAAACTGATCAACCACCACTTCGTCGTTTATGAAACGATAAGATTCAAGGAAGAACAAAACCAACGACTAAACCAAAAAAAAATCCACGAATCAAAGCTCGAGAAGAAAAAGGGAGGAAAAGATCGGACCTTGACCAGATTGGGATCGAAGACGACGTGGGCCTTGTTCTGCAGTAGAGAGACGGAGGCCCTGGCGACGCCGGGAAGTGCGGAGATCGCGCCCTCCACGGCGCTGGTACAAGCCGAGCAAGTCATCCCGGTGACCCTGACTTGGATTCGCCTCACCCCCTTGTCCGCCTCCTCCCTCCCGGTCGACTCCGGCAGCGCCGCCGCCTCCTCCTCGTCGTAGGAGTCGAGCAGCCGGACGTCCTCGAGGTCGCCGTCATCCCCCCTAGCCGAGATCCCCCGTGGGCCGGCGGCCGAGCTCAATTGGATGTCTCTCAGGTTCGGAGCCATCCAACAACTCGGACTGTGTGTGAGGGAACGAAAGACCGGAGAAGAACGGATTAAAAAGAGGGAGAAAAAAAAAGACGTTAAATCCCATTAAAATTAAGAAACAAAACGGGACGGAATTGCAACAACCAAAGTTGTTGCCGGGCACGTAAAATGTCCCTTTTGCCCCTCTGTGCCCTATTCAAAGACCACCTTATTTTTCTCTGTATTTTTTTATTATAATTCATAATATAATTACCACAAATTTTCTTTTAATTTATGGGTTCGGGTCAGACTCGTCATCCTCAAAATAACCCCTTCCCAAATTTTATTTCCTTGAAATTATCCAAAAATTATTAACACTCGAAATCGATTTTGCTCGTAAACTTAAATCGTACATTTTTCTCTATTTTTGACGTGTATTTAATTTTTTTAATCGTTATAAAAAGGAGTATGGCTCGTACACCGAATTAATTAAGAGTAATATTCTTTTATTTTCTGGAGCATACTTTTCATGCGGTCGGAGGAAACCGCGCACGCCACGGCATAAGTCACGACAATGGATCCAATTTTGACCCGTCGCCGTCTCCAACGCCGGCTTCGTCCATATATCCCCATTCAGACGCAAATAAGTCGCCCATCTCATCTTTATTTCCCATTTTTATTTTTACTAATCGAATTATTAATAATAATAATAATATTGTCACTCTAAAATCATCCATGTTTTTCTGTACAATAAAATGTAAAAAAGAGAAATGATCTGTTCTTCCTTGTTTGACTTTATTCCTCAGGGAGAGAAATGTAAGAAAAGTTTGACCATAAAGTTGACTTTTGCAGGCAATTTCTCAGGTGGCTGAAGCGCCAAGCTTTACCGAGCACAAGACTTTGGAACACTGTTTCAGATTACCTAATCGATGACTCCTTTTCCACCACCGCCTGACCGATCCATTCGGGTTATCATCTTTGTCAGTTCATTACATCGATCTGAATCCGTGCTTTGCTTTCTGATAGTGAACTCCTCCTTGGATTAGGTGAGCGATCTCCACTTCGCTTACCTACCTACTCCTCCCACAGCCTTCAGGAGAACTCGACAGGCTCACCCAACCTGCTGCTTCTTGTTCTTCTTGCTTGGTTCCAACGCCTCCAACCAAATCACGAGTTAAGGATCAGCAGAACTGCGAGGCCAAAAGAGTACAAGAAATTGAGGATTAGTTTTCTTTTTAGAGTTCTTGAGACTTGGTTGCAATCATGATTGCCAGAACAGAGGCATTTGAAAATGGGGAGAGAGAGAGAGAGAGAGATGAACATAATCCATGTTAATTCCTTGGTTAGATCTGGCTGTCATCCTTGCTCAAAACCACCAAGGGAAAAGCTCAATCCAGTGGGTGGCTCAGACTGGACGAGGTGTAGGATTCTGTTCTTTTGTCATAGATTATATATTTCTCTCACTTCCTCTTCCATCCAACTAGAAGATGGCTAATCCTACTATACGAAGCAAACCATAGAATATAGTGATCAGCTGTTTGATTGCAGAGAGAGGGGTTGAAAAGACTTCTTTGTCAAGTAAAAGAGAAGCATTTTCTTTACAGACAGTTCCTTTGGTGTTCATGTGCTGTTTGTTATCTGAAAACAAAATTGCCTTAAAATGTTTTATATAGATAGGATTTATACTCTTCCTCACCATAAAAGAAAAAAGGTTGGAGAGAAAAATGTTGCATGCAAGTATATGTTCCCAAAGAAATCATAGCAAGCAACTTTGTTGGGTGGGTTGAGGGCAAGATGGGAACAAAGAGACAAGTCCATGAAGTCTTCTTTCCAGACCTTTGAACAGTAACAGCAGTACAAGTCTGTACTAACTGCAAGCTCTGCCATGTACTGCAAGTGAACTCATACGACTCCATTGAGCCACATAAATGGGGAAGATGCTGAGCTCTGGATATGGAAACAACAGATGGCAGAGGAAGATGAAGCAATGGTAGGGGCCCCAAGGAAGCTTCCCCATTGGTGTGTTTGGTTTGTCTTAGGACTTTTAATTGTTGTTGAGGAAGTCATTAGTTGTTTGATTAATGATATATGGTTTTGTTTTTTTGTATTTATTGCTGAGTACAGTCATCATACAAGATTTAGTCAACTTGATCTGGTCACCAAAATAGATCTGCTTCTAAAATAAGATGTTCTTCCCATTCACCTCACCTTGTTCATCTCCAGTGTTGAAGGCCAGTTAAAATATTCTTGGGCCACAAAAATACTAAAGTATTTTTGTTTTCTCCACACACATATGTTTATATAAAATGCAAATACATCTTTGTAATATTTTAATATGCAAATATATTCATCAAAACACCATTCTGCTGCAGTGGATCTCTTTGATTGAGAAAACAACTTTTTGGAGAACAAATATGTTGTTTATGTTTCCTACATTATGACTATCTATCAGAAGGTAATGAATGACAAGGGTCTATCCACAATAAACTATAGCCATGAAGAATAAAAAGGATATGAAGGGTATATTTATAAAATTATATTTTCGTAGTAATTGAATGATGTCTTTTAATGGACAAAAGAATAATTGAATGATTATACTGGGGAATAAGGTTGTTCAACAACATATATATTTCACTTTGATTACTCTTGTTAGGGTATCCAGAGGATGTTTTATATTAAGTATAAAGAATAATTAGTATTTGATGCTTAAGTCAATTTAACAGTAAATTTATTTATTAAAAATAATAATTTTGAAGAACATAAGATCTCATAGGTGAACGCAAAATATTTTTTCATCGTAGATTAACGGTTAACTATCTTACGTTACGCGTCATTCAAGAATCTTATAGATGATATTTTAAACTAAGTATAAAAATATTTTTATCTCGGATGGCGTATAGTCAATTTAATAATAACTTCAACTTAGATTATAAAAAAAATATATATATATCAAAGTACGGACAATCTAAACTGATGATAAAAAAAAAAAAAGTAGGAAGAGTCAGACGTTAATATGATCTATTTAAAATAAACTAATACGAGGAAGGACTAAAGAAATGATTAAGATCACATGTTTCTACCAATAATATGAAGGGTATAATGGTAATATTAATATTTTTAGGACATATAGGTAGAAACCCAAATTAAAAAGAAAAATTATCTATTTGATTAAGTATCCCAAATTGTTTTCCTTCCACCATCTCTTAAGCTTAGATCATCAAAATAAAAGAAAAAGGTCTTTAATACAAGTAATCAAATGTGTTAATCTGATTGGGATTTTGTGACCATCAAAAGAAGAAAAAGCTGTTTTATCCATTCCAACAAACAAATGTATGATTCCAAGCTCAGCAAATATGTTAAGGACAAAAGTAATAAGAATTTAGAGCTGATATGACATCCCATGAGGAACATCACACACTGCCATATATATATATATATATATATTAACATCGTGAACAGTAAACCTAATGGAACTCTTAATAATAAGATTCAATTGAGACAAGAGAAATCTCCTTCATCAGCGTATACTTCTTAGAACTTAGCTTAGAAATTGAATCATAGCATGTTCTTTCTCAATGGTTTGTCATCAGGTTGAGGAGGATATAATGTCTTTATTCAATCATGCAATATGGCATTCTTGATGACTATCTTCATCTTTTCCACTAGTGCTTGGAGGACAGTAGGCTTATTGGAGGGCTTTGCTATGCATGGAGGAAAAAGATAGACCTTTTCTCATCAGAACAATGTTGTGGATTCATCAGCCATCACCATGGGCAGCTTTAGAGCAAGAACACATGCAAACAGCTACTGTAGCTGCCTTCATGTTGCTTTGTTGGAGTGGAGTGGAGTGGAGTGGAGTGAGAGGACCACTAAAACTCCATGGTGGAAGGGAAGAAAAGCTAACCAGTCTCAAGCAGAAACTTCTAGCTTTAAAGTACTGTATGTGCTAAACCCATTATAGCCATGGAAATGCTTGCTGTGCTCTCAAATTCTCGGTATAATCATCAAAACAAAGACCTGATCGATCCCTACACGTCTCCAACTCACTCACTCACCTCTCTTTCTTGGTTGAGATGTAAAGATCTGTTGGAAGCAACCCTGCTGTTGATCCCATTCTAGTGAGGGCAGTGCTCTCTGGTGGCAGATGAATTAGGATAACAAGATCTTGCTTTCACAGATATGGGATGATAAAGTGCATACATTGGCGACAGTTCTCCACAATCTTCTTTTGGGGGAAAGAGCCATTTGAATGGGTGCATGGTGATCATTTGAGCATTGAAGAAACAACGTGAAGAGAAAAGGGACAAAGATTGGGAGTGGACACACTACATTGGAGCAACTGGGAGAAACACATCAGCTTGATCCTACTAAAAGAAAAGCAAACTTTCTTTGTGGCACTTTGAGATTTGATTAAAACAGGTTGGAGAGGCCTTACTCGACTCCCACTGAAAGAACATGAATGCTTTGTCATATGCTTTCCACCTTGGTGATGGTATCGATGTGGTGGTGCCGATAACGGAGCTTTATGGTGTTGACATGGCACCCATGTAGTGATGTAGACGATAGTGTATCTCCAATAATTGACCTACATTATCTCAAACAAAGCTCTTCTTCCATTAAAAGAAATAGTATGAGATGTAACTCAACTAATCCATGGATTAAATCACTTAGTTTATGGGGGTTGAAAGAGGTTGAAAAACATGTATATGAATTTTTAAATAATAATATCTAGGTGAATTTCCATAAAAACATATTTTTTATGATTTTTTCTAGAAACACTCTTATTTTTAAAACTCTTAAACAATACCTTTTCCCCCTAATACTTAGAATATCATTTTCTCTCTTTTTTCTACCATTTAACATATATATATATATGATTTTAAAAAATTCTAATATTGAGAAATTTTGATAGTATGTTTATTCTTGCATAAAAATCTTATTTTACTCTGCCTTACCTTTTTTTCTCACTTGCAATCGATAATGGGGGGCCCATCTCCTTCCTCCATTAGGCTCATTATTATTTCCTCCCTTGCCTCATGATTGATAATGGTGGGGGCTTGCCACCTTGCATCGCCCCTATCTCCTTCATTCACCAAACCCATTGTTGCTTCTTTCGTCACTTGCAATTAACAACGAAGGCACATGTGTCACACCCATCCCTTCATTGCTCGTGATTATCACCTCCTTTCTCACCTATGGTCGATGATGAGGAAAGAGAATCAATAATAAGGGTGAGTCCGATGAGGGTGTGACAGATGAAGGCAATAACTAGTATGGGTGATATTATTATTTAAAAAATATATAATGTGAAATTTTTTTTTAAATTAGGGCACTACTGAAAATTTTTCAAAAATAAAAGTTTTTTAAAAAATTCATCATATATATATATATATATATATATATATATATATATATATATATATATATATATATATATATATATATATATATAAACTAATGTGCCAAATTGAGCCGTGGGTTGGACCTCAAACTTTTAGCCCATTGGCTTCTCAGCCCCGTTTGGCAGCTTCTTTTCGAAAGAAAGAGGGGAAGCGAGTGCAATGGAGATTAGAAGGGTTCGATCCACGGCCCATGTCTCCTCCGCCCGCTTCTATATGGCGGCACCTCCAAAACTCCTCGATCCATCTCCTCTGCCCCAACTACGCCTCGTACTCGACTAACCTCTCTGCCTCTTTTCTTTTCGACGTATGATTGGTTCTGTTTTGGTGTTCTGGGATGGAAATAGTAGGTCCGTCGAACGTTGTTCTTCTCCGTTTGGGGGGATCATGTCAGTGCTCCTCTGACGACCTCGTATTGAGAATCGATCATCTAAGGTTCTGTCTTGTGTTGAACTTGGTGCTGTTAGCGTCATGGTTATCTTTGGTGCTTGGTGGTTGAGATGTCGATAATGTGTCCCTGTTCTTTTTTCTCTGCTGTAACATCTGAGTAGCAATTTGTGAGAAGCTCATTAATGTTCTTGGGGTTGAGGATTATGTTTACTGTGAGAGTGGGTTTATGGTTAACTGACACATGTGAGATAGGATCATGCTATTTTAGATGCATTTAGTTGACTATTTGGAGGCTAAGAGTCAGGATTAACGCAGGTTTAATTTTATTTAGAGAATCTCGTGATGTCCAATTATGAGCCGTCATGAACTTGGCTTCTGTCTTTTTCTGGAGAATAACATAATATGCATAAGCATTATTCTGAATGTGCAAGTTAGTTTATTTTCAAGGAGCCTTAGCTGGGAACTAGAAGAGTTGCCTTTTATTGTTTTGAATTGATTGAAATTTGCGCAAGTAGATGTAGCAAAAAATGTATTTCTGTCTCCATGTACCTACTGCCTAATCTATGTACATGCATATTGTATACTGATCTTGAATATGTTTGTATTATTTTAAGCTAAATATATTCCAGAAATTTGATGTTGGAGAAATTAGAATTTTAGGAAAGTTGAATAAATTCTTCCAGGGACACTCCAAGGCAGATAATATGCAAGTCTGGAAGTAAGGAATTATGCAAAAGCTTGGTGCGTTGTCTATGTTTGATAGTCTCAGCTGTAAGAACTATGATTCTGCATTTGCTGGAAGGAAGCAGATGTCTTGGATGGTTTCCCTCTGATATTGACATGCTGTTGGCAACTCATGGAACTTCAGGGGCACATGATCCTATCATATTGTCCTCATTAAACAAATTCTTATCAATCATTTTAGTTCCACGGTAAAATATGGCCTATGATACCTTGTTTATTGTAAGTTTATAGTCCTTCATAGATGGTGAAACCCACTAAGTGGGAGATACACACCAGCAGATTGGTCTTCCCGTGGAAAAGGAGTCTGCAGGAGATCCCACAACTATTTTTAATTGTGATCATGCTCCAGAACCCTTATCAGTAAAGTAAAATCAACTTTTAGGTGGATTGAATTATCCGTAACATTTTGGGATTAGATTGCTCCAGCAATTTTGTTCTTGTTGTATGGCTTCAGTAACTGCTTCATCTATTGAATTAAATCATAACCTGACAACAATTAATTCTTAGCTTGTTCTGTTTTTGAATTTAAGCTTCAGCTTGAGTTTCTTGAATTTAAAGTTTAACCCCTTTTTTGGTTATATTATTTGAGCCAGGGCTGTGGCCTTAATAATTGAAGAAATGGGCTGTAAACCTCCACACATCGCCACAGATAAGATAGACATTGATCAGGTAATATGATCTTTAACTGCTCCTGTAGATTCTATTGGCATTTTTTATAAGCAGTGTAACTAATTAATAGTCAATATGCCTCGGATCAAATCACTGAGGGACTTTGGTCTTTGCTAGAGGATAATCTCACTGATGGTCCGCAAGAGCCCTTGTATGTCTTTAAGTTTTCCTTGCCGTGAGTATTAGAGAATTATGTTCCTTGTTGATGTTAGTTCTTTTTTCTTCAAAGGCTCATTGCTGCAAAACCTTATCATGATCCAAAATTTTGAACAGCTATATTTATGTACTTCATCCTTTTTATCCATTTGATAATAAAGAAACCTTTTGATCCTCCTTCAACCAGCCTTGAGTTTGTTCTGCTTTTCTATTAATTTAGTTTTGGTCTTAAGCTTCCTCCGTCATGGAGAAAATGTACTTGGCATCAAGGAAAAGACTAACCAAACAGTAAAATTAGGAATACCTGCATAAAGGAAATGTATAATATTCTAATTTATGAAGAGATTACATTTGTTGAAGTCAAATGCTGAGACCTTTGTGCTCTTAAAATACTCCATGATTTGATTATTTCTTGAGGAAATTGTCATTCAAATTAGATGTAAGCCCAAATTTTACCTCTTTTGCAGATAACTTACTCATAGTAGTACCTGCTTTCAGCATTTTGCAAGTTAAAGATGTTCTAGAAGAGCTCCTAGGCTTAAGTTAGTAGTCTGTCTATTTATATTTTAATGGCAGTATCTTTTAAGTTAGTCCGTAACGGGCCTACTTTGATTTAGGATGTTTTCCTTTTTTAAACAAATTTTATCATCAATTCATGTATTTATTCTTTGATAACTAAATCGGATGTTAGGTGCACCTCGCATACTGAGCAGCCTACGGATTTACTCAGTTTTCCATGTATGCAGCAGCTTATTGAATGGGAATTTCTTGGATTATTCAGGCACATTAATTTGGTAAAATAGATGCCGAGGGAGGAGGAATTTTCCCCACCTGTTGTTCGCATATTCTTTTACTAAATCATTGTATTCCTTCATAAGGAAATGATGTTGTAAATTTCTGTGTGTTTTAAAGTAACAAATTATGATATACCCAATTTGATTCGAACAATGAAAATGAATTCTTCTGCAATCCTCAATATGATGGATGTCTTGCTTGCAGGTATGGAAATCTTTCCACTGTGTTCATCCACTGGGCAGAACCGTGAAGAAGCTATATGCCGGGGAAGAACCTTTGACAATCATCGAGCGAGATTCCATTTAAGGTGGAGGATTGGCCCGTAGAGGTTGATACAAGGCTGGCTTGTTTACCACACAGTATTTGTGTGTTTTTTGATGATGATTAGACTCGCTGGATAAGCATGGCCGTAAAAAGTCTCTTGAGAGTCTAAATGTGCAGCTGATGCTTTTCAAATTTGTCTATCATGTTCATTATTGGTTGCGTGATACTTTCTACTTAGTGTCACATCTGAGCTCCTATTGTTGAGAAACTTCAGTGGATCAATCATTTTGCTGGATGAACTTTGGTGTAGACAAAAGGAATCCAGGAATCAACAGTATGGATTTAATACTTGAAAAGATGTTGCTACTATTCTTTTTCTCCCAGGAGACGTGAATTCTCCATTTCACTAAACACAGTTTGTGATCTTGGATGTCAATTTGACAATGGTGGACGTCACACATCAAATATTCATCAGGGTTTGTTGATGCTGTAGAATCACTGTTTCTGGTCCTCATATTCTGTGTTCGATGTACCCTTTTTATGGATGGAGTATATGTTCGATGCATTTGTCTGGATGGAAGTACTAATTACGAGGATACTTCTGCTGTTGAGCCAAGCAACCTCTTTGGAGGTCCTCCATGGAAGAAGCTTGTTTAATGTGAATTTGACCTCCATGGATTAGGAAGGTGGGTCATGTATTTGATTAAAGTTGAAGGAGTAATGTAGGTAGGCATCATCTAAATCTAAAGAGAGGACAGCTCCAAAGGAGCCCAAACCCCAATGTTCCCAAGATGCCATCCCCTCCAAGCGCATTACATAGAGAAAGGATTGGGTTAGTGGATGATCAAAGGAGCATATCCCATGCCACCACCTTCTTCCTCCTCATTGCCTCTCTCTTTTGGTTGAAACAAGCATACACCACCAACACCTCAAATTCTCTCCCTTTGTCTTGCCTCCACCCCCCACCCCCCCCCCTTCCCTCCCTCGTCTTCTTCCTTCCCTTACCTTTTATCTACTTAAAACTAATAAGTTGGTGCTGCAACCCACCTATGGAAGAGCCCTACCTTGCGAACTCCTCCACCATCTCCCCCACCCACAGTCCCACCACTCCACCTCGCGAGACCCGCGGCGAGGCGTCGCTCGACTACGACGTCGTCGTCATCCTGGCGGCCATGATATGCGCGCTGGTGTGCGCGCTGGGCCTCAACTCGATGCTGCAGTGCGTGGTGCGCTGCACCCGGGCCGCCCTCGCCGAGCCCGCCGGCTGGGTCACCCACCGCCGCCTCAACGCCGGGCTGAAGCGTGAGGACGTCGTGGCGCTCCCCGTCGCCACCTACGCCGCTGCGCCGCAGCAGGCCCCCGCCGGCTGTGCCATCTGCCTCTCCGACTTCTCCGACGGGGAGAAGATCCGAGTGCTGCCGGCGTGCGGCCACCGGTTCCACGTCGTGTGCGTCGACACGTGGCTTCTCTCCCACTGCTCCTGCCCCACGTGCCGCTGTCGCCTCTCCCCGCACGGCGCCGAGGCTCCGCTAGAGATGGCCATCGCTCCTTAAGTGCCTGCCGCCTTCTATCTCCCTATAGCATGTAGCCATAAGTGGTGTGAGCTCCAGGAAGCAGTACCACCGAGGGTGTTCATGTGTTTCCACTTCTAATGCTCGTAGATCTTGGTAGATTCTATCAGCATTTTGGGAGGCTTACTATTCCAGTTGTACATAGAGTTTTCTGATGAAGCTGTAACACAACTTGTTCAAGGAAAGCTCGAGTCACAGAGCAGCAAAAGAGCTTCTTCTTCTTCTTCTTCTTCTTCTTCTTCTCCATCTTGGCAAGACCATTTGTGTTGCAAGAATGATGCCATCCACTTGGTGACATCCAGATATAAAGATGTGATCTTGGCCATTATGGGTTGTGGGAAACTTTATTGGTTCTAGGAGGACTTTGATCATGAGAATGAGAACATCTTTGGGAAGACAAGATTCCACAAGTTGCATGTAGGCCATGCCTACTTGTCCTCTCTCCTCCCTGTAATGCACAACCCAAGGTGACCATTAACCATGCCAAGGAATGGATCACAATGGAACCAAAAAAAGAGGAACTCGGTGCATTCTCTTTCCTGTTCATGTGGAGAGTAAGATGTATATACCTCTTAACCAATTATTTATGTATCATTTACATGTCTTTTCTTTATCATCCATTTCCTAAGTAGATAATGCACAGCCTTCCAACTGCACTAAACAAAGTGGTGAAGGATATAAACAAGTAGAACAAAATGCTTTTAAATGTGCCCTTAAAGAACTGAGACTTTTCCTCTCATACATGTCCATCTTTTTCAGCACAACCACATGGCTTACCTTATCAAAGTGGAACCCAAGTCCCTCTTTACATGTCTTTCATTATTCAAAAGGTTCTCTTATGCTTATTACATGTTTCTAAAAGAAGTTGTAGATAACTCTTTATCTCACACACAGCTTGATACAAAAGCATCATCATCATCTTCAAGTTCCCTTTACTTGGTTATAATAGCAAAAAAAAATACAATAATTACTTATATATGTTCCTTCAAAACCAGTGATTTACCTATTAATCTTTGAAAGGACCATGAGAGGATATATATGATTCATGCACAACCTTTATAATAGTCATATATATGATAGAACTACTACTCCATCTTTGATCAACAAAGTTAATCTTTCAAATTGTTGGTGTACAATTAATGATATAATTCTTTTGTTTTATGTTTAGTATCAAATATATTTACAGGCAAAAACAAAAGTGCTTCAAAAATTCCTTGGAAGCATACATGTATGGATCTGTATCCACTTTTTATATCTCATCAAAAATTCCTGCTGTCAATTACACTGCTATGTTGTGGATAATTCAAACTGTATCTTCTGTAGTACAATTAATGTGCACTAGGAATCAATCACTTCTTTGTGGTTTGCAGGTCAATCCAATATGAAAAATGATCATTTGGGTGAAGTGAAATTTTCCAATAGTAAATTATAATGTAACCAATCCATCAATGACAGAAAAATAATGATAAAATCTACAATCATTTTGTTTTTCTATGCATTTTTTTTCTTTGCTTAAGATCAAATCAACTACTGATATATATATATATATATATTGCATGTGACACTACAAGACATGGATACCTTCTCATCCACTTTGTCTCTTCCCATGGCTTTTATCACACACACACACACACACACACACACACACACATATATAGGGGACATATGGAATTTAAGAGGGGCATATATGTAAAATTGGAACGTCGTTATCGCCTCTCGGTTGAAGAAGTGAGTGGGAGGAGACCTTAGAATGGCTTGCTTTGCTCTCGCGACACAACCAAGCCCGATGGCGATGCGCCGCGCGGGGCTACTCGGCCGCCACTTTGCCTCCCATTACTTCATCCACTTTGTCTCTTCCCATGGCTTTTATCACACACACACACACACACACACACACACACACATATATAGGGGACATATGGAATTTAAGAGGGGCATATATGTAAAATTGGAACGTCGTTAGCTATCTTTCCCTCTGGTTTCGATTCTTGATCGGGTATTTGTCATCTCGTCTTTCGTCTTGCCCCCCCGCTCTCGGCCTTTCTTCTTTTGCGCTTCGCTTCGTCTTCGATCTTTCCCTCTGGTTTCGATTCTTGATCGGGTATTTGTCATCTCGTCTTTCGTCTTGCCCCCCCGCTCTCGGCCTTTCTTCTTTTGCGCTTCGCTTCGTCTTCGATCTTTCCCTCTGGTTTCGATTCTTGGAGGGATCTTTCCTCTCGCTTCGATTCTTGAAAGTGACCTTCCCTCGTCCTCCGTCTTGCCTCGTGGTTTCGATTCTTGATCGGGTATTTGTCATCTCGTCTTTCGTCTTGCCCCCCCGCTCTCGGCCTTTCTTCTTTTGCGCTTCGCTTCGTCTTCGATCTTTCCCTCTGGTTTCGATTCTTGATCGGATATTTGTTATCTTGTCTTTCGTGTGGCCCCCCGCTCTCGGCCTTTCTTCTTTTGCGCTTCGCTTCGTCTTCGATCTTGCCCTCTTGTTTCGATTCTTGATCGGGTATTTGTCATCTCGTCTTTCGTCTTGCCCCCCCGCTCTCGGCTCTCTTCGGCCTTCCTTTTCGCGCTTCATTTCGTCTTCGATCTTTCCCTCTGGTTTCGATTCTTGGAGGGATCTTTCCTCTCGCTTCGATTCTTGAAAGTGACCTTCCCTCGTCCTCCGTCTTGCCTCGTGGTTTCGATTCTTGAAGGGACCTTTCCTCGTCTGCCTCTGTGGTTTCGGTTCTTGTTAAGTTCTGAATCTTGGGGTTTTGTCTGGTGGCCAGATTAGCGTGGAACCGCAGGCTACCGTTGATCGACTGAAGGAATCGGGATTGTTGAGGACTCAGGGGCTTATCGGTGGGAAGTGGATCGATGCCTACGATGGCAAGACCATTCAGGTATCTCTCGAGGCGTACTTCGTTTTGTTTCTGACCTGTGGACGGTATTCTTGATTTCTTCTTCAAGTTTGATGCATCTAAATACGTCTTTTAGTTGTGGTAATTCACTACGGACACAGGAGTATTGATTACGAGAAATAGAAAAGGAAAACCATACTGGAATCTAGAATTGTACATCTTGGTCAGAGATTATGGCTTCTAATTTATGGCGAAGCTTAAGATTGAGATTAAGGAGATTAATAGAATACAATGCACTTATATTGGAACGGAATGATTCCATTTTTTTTTCTTATTTAAATGAATATGTTCAAATCCTACAGATTCACCAATATTATTATATAATTCATATGTTTCCTCTTTAAAAGTCAAGAACTATAACAAAATTTAAAGGAGTCCATGAATCGCTCCGCCAAAAATGTTGTACAACAAGATATAATGTTTGTTTGGACAGATAGCCCCTACTAAACCTTAACTGCAGAAGTAGCATCCTTTGTGATCCAACGTCTTCAGTTAGGTTCACCTGAAGAACTATGATTTCGTCAGGAACTAACATTGATATTATACCATGTATTTATAGAATTATGCAATGGCAATTCCATCTAGATGAATGGCACTACCAAACCTACTAAACCTAACAGATAGCCCTGCTAAACCTTAACTGCAGAAGTAGCATCCTTTGTTATTCAACATCTTCAGTTAGGTTCACCTGAAGAACTATGATTTCGTCAGGGACTAAAATTGATATTATAACATAA
The DNA here is from genome assembly GCA_004837865.1 of Musa balbisiana. Taxonomy (NCBI): domain Eukaryota; kingdom Viridiplantae; phylum Streptophyta; class Magnoliopsida; order Zingiberales; family Musaceae; genus Musa; species Musa balbisiana. The sequence goes on from CM017192.1 coordinate 40,506,091, forward strand.
ATTTATAGAATTAGACAATGGCAATTCCATCTAGTTGAATACGGCAATAAGCATGCACTTATCATCCAACTGCATCATATTGACCAGATTAATATATCAGGTTTGACATCTTTCATATAAGGAATTAAAAAAATCTATTAGAAACAAAACGGCTTTGAAATGATAGTATTGTTCATTTTTTTGTACATTTAGCAAGAAAATCCAGTTCTGTATGGGATAGTAGAAGTAAAGATTTTTGTATTCCATTTCTTTGTTTGGGTAAGGCAATTATTGATGTTGCAAAACTGACAGTATTTTGTTCAATAGCTTAGCAATTGATGGTTGTCATTATTCACCCTCACTGAAACTTTGGATGAAGAATAACAAACATACGAAGAAAGGCGTAGAGTAGGAGGATATTACTTACCATTTGTTATTTTGTAGGTGCAAAATCCTGCTACTGGGGATGTCATTGCAACTGTTCCATGCATGGGCAGGAATGAGACTACCAATGCAATATCCTCTGCATATAATACATTTTCTTGTAAGAAATATGAAAGCTGATTAATATTTGATTTTTCCATTATTTTGATGTCAAGCTATTAGTTTCGGTGATGATCATGATGTCAAGCCATTAGTTGGGTGTGCATAGGACATTCAGATTGGTTGAAAGATTGGTGTGGATGGTGGGTTAATATTGGCTTGTATTGCAAAAATTGGCTGGCTAGTGCAATTTGCCATTCTCAGATGTTGCTAATATTGACTTTTCTAACTAAAAGCCATATGGACTATGTGCACCTTAGTCTGCAGTTTCTTCTTTGGCCTTTAACACTAGGTGTCAAAAGTTTACTCTTGGTTCCTGGATTTCTTCCTAATGTAGTAACAGCTAAGTAGCCTGCCATGACCAAATTGAAAGAAAAATAAGGAGTCCTATTGAGTGATGCATCAAAGAGGCTTATGATGCCTCATTACAGATTTTAAACATCCCAGTCCTAGTCTCAGTTGATTAATATACAGAAAATATAAAAATGCTGCATCTCTCTCTCTCTCTCTCTCTCTATATATATATATGTGTATGTATGTATGTATGTATGTACATACATACATACATACATACATACCTATATATATATACCTATATATATATATATATATATATATATATATATATATATATATAATCTTTTCAAATTATATCACCTCTTACTGCATAACTATAATCATAATCATGGAACTTCATCCAAAATTTTAGGTTGGCTTCATTACTTTTTATCTTTAATTGATGCCTACATATAGCAAGATCTCTTGATACCCCTATCATGGGAAAACGTTAAAATGACTCTTTTCCAGTTATGGAGTCCTGAAACAGAACTATAATAGCCTGGTTTGTTGCACTTGCATGGATTGACTACCTATTACTGAAGCCTTCATTAAATTGGATACTATCCCTTTTGTATAGATTGTGGTTGTTACTTAATGTCCTAAGGAGGTATAATATTTGTTTCGACTTCCCAGATTTATATACTTTGATTATGGTGTAGTATTCTCAAAAATCATTTCTTATCTAAATCAATCATAAGAAAGAGTTACTGACTTTATTCACTAAATTTGGAAGATCATAGACCATTGAGTCCTAATCCAATAAATCTGCTTCGGTCTATTAGCTAATTGCAAGTCATTTGAATCATATTATGCCAAATCTATCTAACTTAACTAGGTTTTAAATGAACACATAGAAGTAATATTTGGTCTTGTTAACTTTTCATATGTTAATCTGTCGTTATTTTCTTCCAATGAGTTTTTTGAGTTTGTTTTCTTTATCACTTCTTGCTCCTTTGAGCATATGAATGAATTAGTTTTTAATATTGTTCATTCCGTCCAATCTTTTTCTGTAAACTTGTCAGACAGATATCACTAATTATTAATTACCAACTGCTTATGAAAAACTCATTGATTTGCTTGCTTAAAGGACTGTCTTTAGAATGTCTATTATGGCATTTTCAAGTATTCTTTTAACATTATATGTTTTTTATGATGTTTTTCTTTTCACAGCTTGGAGCAAACTCACTGCAAGTGAACGGAGCAAGTGTCTAAGGAAATGGTACCATTGAATATGATCAATTACGACAGGCTTTCATGTGTACTATTTTGTTTCATATAAGTTGTCCTTGGCAGTGGTGTATTGCTCAATGTTAATATTGCTATGCTCACAAGAAAGTTATCATGTTCGTTTGTAGTGATAAATGTTATTTCTTTAACTGCACTTTGCTAATTTGCGGGACCTTTTATTTAAACAACTTTTAGATGTTTTGTTGATTTGTTGATAGAACCCATGACATTGAAAAATCAGTTTTAAATCCTTTTAACGTCCAGCTCTTATTCTGTGTGACTTATCCAATTGAAATTAAAGGGTGTTGCTTCTACAAATGTGAGCCACTCACCGTAAGGATAATGTGGTAGTTCTATCGGTGATTTTTGCTGCTGAATGTGAGAGTTATTGGGAAAGTTTTCATCTCTTTTTGAGTTATACATCCAGAATGAATTTTATTTGTAAGTCATTGTTTCTGTTTTAACATTTTCTTTTGAACATTAGGTGCTTCGATTGAATATACTAAATCGAATTTCTTGTTTTTCATCCTTATTTACTTTACTGTAACTCTTTCACCTTAAATATTTCTGAAGGTATGATTTAATTATTTCCCATAAAGAGGATCTTGCATTACTTATAACATTGGAACAAGGAAAGCCTCTAAAGGAGTCACTGGGTGAGGTATCAAAATGACTTCTGTTTGAAGTTGTATTTAAAATAGCTTTTGTCATATATTGTTTCCTATTCAAGATCAAAGTTAATTGTGCTTATGAACTTCTTTGCAGGTTTCTTATGGGGCTGCATTTATTGAGTTTTTTGCTGAGGAAGCTAAACGCATATATGGTGACATAATTGCTCCCACAATTGATGATCGTCGGTTGTTTGTTTTAAAGCAGGCAACTACTTGATTACCATATTTGATTTTTTTGGTTTCATATTAGCTGTTCCTGAACCTTGCTGCTCAAAAACATCACAATTCAGCTTCTAGTAGCCATACATATATAATTCTATAACTTTGTTGTTGTCTCCAATATTTTGATTATTTCAGTTGTTTTTAGTATTTACCATTTTTTTTAATCTCCGAGTATCCATGAGCATATGTGCATGTCAAGATCCTCATTAAGGTTTCGCAATGCTTTCACTTTAAAGACATTCTAGCAGCTCTGTCTCCTTTCATGTACAGATTATTTTTTTTTTGGCTCTAGCCCTCTGGAATCTCTTAGAAACCTGTTGCCTCCGGTATGTAGTCTGTAGAATCTAAATCTTATAATGTTTTATAAGCTTACTTATGCATCTTGTGAAGGTTAAGGCTATGGCTGCCAAACCCGAACCTGCTGCTAACATATAGTATAATAACCAAAAGAATCTATCATCTGAAAGCTCATTTATCATTGAGCAACATTAACCAAACTTTTGAGTGTGACTTGAGATGATTTCATTGGCATGATCGCCAAAATTTAATATGATTCTCTATTCATAGTTGGATTTTATCATATTGTGCACTGCATATTATGATATATTGCATATTGAAACATTCAAGGAATGCGTTTGTTAGTCTCACTAAACCATGTTAGATGGTATTTGATGGTCATCAAAGCAGAATGCAATAGTCTTTTCCAGCAAAGTACTATGTGAGCATAGGCTTCATGCTTGCTGTCATGTTCTCCATGTCATTGGGCATGGACATCTTGTTACATCAATGACACAGTAACTTGTGGATACTAAATATTAAAATGATCGATTTCAGTAGCTCTTATTCAAATTCTGTTTAGTAGAACAAGTCACAAAATCTGCATTTTTTTCATAAAACGTATAGAGACTTTTCTATGTGTCATTCTTATTAGATGGTTGTTACATGTTATAGGCTGTAAGTTGTTAGAAAGCAAATATCTTGGGTACTTCACCATGATAATTATTTAAAAGCTGTTTTGCTAAATTGAAAATGTAAAATTTTGACAATAAAATAGTAAGGTCTTTGGGATTTTAGAATTATAGTCATATTTGGCAAAGATGGAGAAATAAGGGCAGCATTCTTTAGATGACGACAATAACAACAAAGCTGTAAGTCCGAACTTAAGATCCATGTTCAGGAGATCTGGATAGTTTTATGCTGGTTGTCAGTGACCTAATGTAACCCTTCACCTTTTTCATCCGGGATTAGGACTGGCATTGACCTAACGCAACAAAGCCACAAGAATTCTTTAGAGTTGCTTAAAAATATTAGATTAGGATAATTTATTTAAGATCTATATCTTTAGTAAGTGCATGTGAAATATTTATGATTGGGGAGTAGTGAAAAATTTGGGGTATGCATCCAAGCACAATGGCTCCTAACAACAGTGGTATAGACTAGCATGACTGAATGGGTTTTTTCAAACAAGAAAATGCCGATGAGTGACTTTCATTCTATATAAAGACTAGTAATACTGCCACATATTTCCTGATTCTATATATCACTTTTATCTAGGGCATTTTTCCAGGTAAGTTTGCTTGCTACGTTGATTACACATCTTCCTTCCAATGGAGTGTTGAACAATATCAACAGAAACTAATAACTGCTCTACCAGTGGCATATGTTTGTTTCTTATGTTATCCTATTGTCTTTAAAAGTTGCTTATGAGAATATCTTCATGATGATACTGGCAAAATGTCATATAAATCTGAATAATGGTTTTGAATATCAATCTGATACCAGGTTTAGAAGGGGTCAGACTAGTAAGGTACCAAGTTATTGGATGATGTACCGATATACTGTATGGTGCATGGTGCCACTAAAAAAATAATAAATTGAATGGTTACCAAGCAACACCTTGCCATGTGTTCTTATGCCAGTGCATGGTTGGACTGTTGAAATACTAGTTTGTACATATTGGTCAAATCGGTATTTTAGACCATGATACAAACTATTCCCTTTTGTAAGTACATGTGATTGTTCATTTGCAGTTTGCCTCTACAATGCTATAACTATTAGTTTCATAAAGATAAATATCTTTCTTTTAGGAAACCATGGTATTTGATGTTTAATGTCTCTTGCAGCCTGTTGGAGTAGTTGGAGCAATTACACCCTGGAACTTTCCTTTAGCCATGATTACCCGGAAGGTAAATGTTAGCTAATAGATTGACATCATGACATGGTGAATTTATTGTACCAGCCTATAAAAAGCATGCAATTCTTGCATCTGACTTGCATCAGAAAAAAAAACTTCCTGCTTTGTGATGTGTCAGGTTGGGCCAGCATTGGCTTGTGGTTGCACGGTTGTTGTCAAGCCATCAGAGTATACACCTTTGACTGCACTAGCTGCAGCAGAGCTTGCTCTTCAAGCTGGCATACCACCTGTAAGTTTCTCCTTTTTATTTCTTTTCTTCTATTTATTCTTTCTTTTTGCAATTCTTCTATTATTCTCAGAAGTTGCTTTTTTTTCTTGTTAATTTGTTTTAGAAGTTGAGGATCTAGGGGGTGTGACTCAAAACTTGAAACTTGAGATTTGGGTTGAAGTGAATGATGTTTGTAACACCAAGTATTAAATGAGATCACATTGGTAGAGTTGTTTTGGGGGAAACAAGAGGATGCACTAGGAAGGTTGTGGTTTTCAGGGTTATCTTAAGTGGGTTTGTTAAAGAAGCATCTGAACTATTGCAAGCAGTTCATGACGTAAAAGATGAATGTATTATCTTCATTTGTAATCATGTATATTAGTTTTCTAGATTCAACCAAGCAATGTTCCTAAACTTAGTCAAATAAGTTTTGGGAGAGCATGATGGCACCAGGGCCATTAGAGGTATTGTCATTTTCCCGGATATTTGATGCAAAGGTTTCAAGAGCTGATTTTAAAGCTGTTGTTTAGTTGATACCTTTGGTGGATCCTTGTAGCAGGCTTCCATTTTGAGTAAACAAACAAGTGATGAGCACCAAAAGAAAACTGTGACTACCAACACTGGCATACATCTACACATTGGAAAACATAATTCTCTGTATCTATGTGCCAATACTTAAAACTAGGCAGGATATAAATGCTTAATTGATACATATTCCTTTTATGTATGCATGTAAGGCAATGCAATCGTGCATTTTCATGTCTCTCTACGCAGATGGGCAGGTGTCTCCATTCACAAAATGTGCTGCTTTCGGCCTTGTGTGTCTGAATACGTCTACCTGAGCTCCAAGATATCTTTTGCAATCTGTTTCATGTGACCTGTTGCATCACATGATTAGCTGTATCCTTATGGAAAATATGCAAAATATGAGTAACTCTACATGGAAATACAGCATTCTGTTTCTTTTTGTCTGCTTCTTCTGGTTGTGGGATAATAGTTCATTACCTTGTTTCCCTATATCTTACTTGTTTATTCTTTTCTCTACTCTGACATTTAGAGATTTCTAATTTTTAAAGTATTTTTAAGTATTTTTAAGTACTTCAGAAGAGTATATCGTGTTGGGAAATAAACTAACGATGGCAAAGTATGCTTAGTTAATTCAGTTGTTCTGGAACTCCATCGCAGAAAGTAAGCTATTGAAGTTATTTTTGTCCATGCAACAAAATGTGACCTTGTAGTATGTCAATGAGAGACCCAAACACTGTTGAATCTGCTTCACGGTCATTATGGATCATGTCTCAACTGAGATGGAGCCTTATTTAGGTCTGATGTTGATCAGTTATACAATGTACTGAAGAATATGCTAGTTTTTTCTTAATAGGGTTATTCTCCATTCAGTTACAGTTAGAGCATAAGGGTTTTATTGCTCCTATAGCTCGTAAGACCCTACTTATAATTCTAAATTGATGACCTTCTCATGAATTTTCTAATTCTTTACTTGCATTCTGTTTCTTGTTTGGTGTCTTCATTAAGCATGCTCAGTAGTTCTGAACATTGAAAAACAATTTTTTTATCTGTGCAGTGAATAGAAGTTTTTTGTTCACTTGTGTGGAAGATAGTCTTTTTTGACAAATTTGATTCAGCTGCTTCTCCAATTTAGCCTTTTCTGTTCATGAGCATGCTTCAACATTATTCTTTGTAACAGAAACAATACATATGCAGTTTTAGCATCTTCTGTTTTTTGTCAATTTGTAAATGTCGCACTTATACCATGCTAATATTGTTCTTACCTTTTCCCATTATTCAGGGTGCACTGAATGTTGTGATGGGAAATGCATCTGATATTGGCGATACTCTGCTAGAAAGCACACAGGTTCTTACTTATTGCTTTATATTTACCTTTAATTTTTCCAGAAACAGATGATGTTATAATAAATTTTACTTTTTTATAGGTAAGGAAGATAACATTCACTGGATCAACAGCTGTTGGTAAAAAGTTAATGGCAGGGTCAGCGAGTACTGTTAAGAAGGTATGCCCTCAAAAAATTTCTTGGTGAGAAGTTATGCACACACAAGTTAATCTCATGATTATACAAATGTATAGAATATATGAGTAGAAAGGGTATATTAAATATATCAAGAGTTGGATGCTTTATATTATCTTATCTTGGCTAAAGCCATTATATCCCCATTTTAACTAAAGTAGTTCAAATAAGTAGTTTGATTTTTCTTTATTTTTTCTTGGTTTGGAACTAGAAAATCTTTATGGTTGTTCGAGTTTCATATGAAATATTAATCTTTTTTCAGATATCCTTGGAACTTGGTGGGAATGCACCTTGCATTGTGTTTGACGATGCAGATCTGGATGTGGCAGTAAAGGGCAGTGTAAGCCAATCTTGCTATTGCCTATATAGTTCTGATCTCTTTATCCATTTACTTATATATGCATTGGTGGTTTTCCTTCTCACATAATCACAAACTGAATTCTATCTGACTACATCATGATCCTCACAGAAAGTATTCCCCTCTTGATGTTATGTTAATCTCTTCATTGAATAGAGGTAATTGATAAATCCATATAAAGATTAGATTGTCCTCTTAGCTGTTTTACACATGCTGAAAACTAGCTTAATTTTTCCAACTTTTGTTGAGTTTGTAAAACTACTAATACTTGGGATATCCCTGTTTTTCTCTTTGAACTGTAATAGATAGCATTTGCGACGAGATGCTAACTGATTCAAGACTGCTTCCTAAATTCAGTTGTTTATTAGCGTAGGCTAGGATAAATTTTCTTGTGTCCAATCAAAATCAGTCATCCATTTTGGGCAGGTCTTATGCTGGTCTAACATTTCCTCACCTAGATTCCTTATGACTCAAAAGCTGATTCCTGATCTGTGAACCTTGTTGTTTAAGTAGCCCTCTTTGTAGTTTTGCTAGACTCTTCCAAAATCTTTGCTTCACGATGCAGTATCTATTTTTTGGTACTAAGTGTAGACATGTTGTCTTTCACAATGTTTTTAACATTATAAACTTCAAGTCCGAATTGGAGCCTTACGATTTAATGTTGTTGTGTTCTTATTCATACACTACGATATACCTTCAAATCCTCAAGAAATGGTAGCAGGCTAATTGTTTAAGCTGTGTTGTTTAAGCTTTTTGCCAAAAGCAAAGAAATTGCCTTTTAGTTTTTAGTTAGTGCAAATGTTGAATTATCAAGAGAAATGACAAGCATCTCTACGTGCTTGATGGTGCTGTCAGAAACTGATATTGAGGATAGCTGAATCCATATTATAAATTAGAACATGAGTGGATCAAACAGGTTTGCACATAATTTTTTCTCCAACAAAGAGGGTTTCGTTTTGGGTTTTCTATCAATAGGAGGTGATCTTATGCCTTTCTTAAATAGCTGATGGATTTTCATTTTAAATATCATATTTGTTTAACGGTTGAAGTACTTTTGGCGCAAACTTGCATGTTTGATTGAATCTTCAACTGTTACTAATATAGATTAAGTGGGCATCAAAGCTTGTAGCTTTATCCAAAAATAGTTGTCCAATGATTATCATTTTACTGTTTACAGTGTTGGATAGCAATTGATGGATAATCTTAATATACAGAAAACTTTGCATAACAGATTCAAGCTGATTTTGGAATTATTTCTTATGTTATCATTTCCATTTGCAGCTTGCAGCAAAGTTTCGGAACAGTGGGCAAACATGTGTTTGTGCAAACAGAATACTTGTGCAAGAAGGTACAGATTCCATTGACTTTATTTGCAACTATGCATTTGGACTTAGTTACATCTGTAATTATAAATATCTTGTAATAAATATGCATAAGTGTCAAGTTTTCACAAAATTTATTTAAATAGTCTGTTGTATCCAAAAATAGTAAAGGAAATGTACACTTCAAGATCCAGAGCAAAATATAAAAAAAATCTATCTGCAGACGTAATTGATGATATTTTGGTGCAACAAAATATGTTGAATTGATGATATCCTTTTTGGATCATTCTAGGTTAATTAACAATTTCTACATGCTGTTTGGTGGGTTATCTCTGCACTTGGAGGTTCTTTTGAATCTAACATATAGAAGTCGGAGTCAACGCTATAAAAATGTTGAATATCATTTGGTAGATTAATTTTACATTTTGTGGATCCTTGGGTTTAAATCTTCTGAGTTATAAAATAACCTAATGTATTTGTTGACTGGTTAGTGTCAAGAGACTTATTGTTGTAATGGAAAATTATAGAAGATAACTTACCAAACAATCTGCAAATCGACAGTCTTTCTTATGAGTATTGTGTGAACTAAAACCTAAGTTTTTCTAAAAGTCAATCTGCAAACAATCTTAGATTAAAAGGCTTTTGTGGGTATCCAGATGCATGCCAGATCATATTGAGTAAGCTGCTATTCTACTAGCATTGAGAAGGTGTCAACTGTCAACCCTTGCAGATGCCATATACTTTGTAATCCTTGTTTTATAAAAATTGCTTTGTTTTGTTTAATCATCCTCATTGGTTTTACTACAAACCTTTCTTTTTTTTCTTCTCCTTGGTGCACTTGAAGTTTGTTGAGTGGTGGATGACTGCATTTATATAGTCGAAACTTTGTCATCTCTTTTATGTGCCTCATACTTATCCTCTCACAAGTTTATAATTCCATTCTGTGCAGGAATTTACGAAAAATTTGCTAATGCTTTTGCAAAGGCAGTTCAGGCTTTGCAAGTTGGCAATGGCCTTATAGAAGGTACTGTTCAGGTATTAGCTTCTGCTTTTTCATCCTTTTCACTTGAATTGATCCTTTGATTGGCATAGTACAGTGTTAATTTATATTCATTGGGAAATTATATTTTATTGATACTTGATATTATGACAGCAATGTTACTGTGTTGTAGGCAGAGCAAATTGGCTCTTTATGTAGCTTAGTCTGCAGAAGAATCAGTTTTATGATTTTTATTTTTTAAGGAATTTTGAGTATTTTGTTTATATCTCTATGGTTATCTTAAAACACGATCTTGAAAGTTTTGTGTTTCTTTCACAGGGTCCCTTGATCAATGAAGCTGCTTTAGAAAAGGTGGTTAATTTTCTTTACCTAGAAATTAGTATCTAGGTAGTTTGTTGTTAGGTTATCTCTGCGGTAAAGTTATTCTTTGTTGCTAATTTGTGTAAAATTTAGTTGTGATGAGATTTTGGTTTTCATGGACCTTTCATTTTGTAGGTCGAAACAATTGTCGAAGACGCTACTGCAAAGGTAATTTTGGTCGAGAGTGTGGATAGTCATGTATTTCTAATTAAGAACACCAGCATATTGTAACATTTCATGATGTTTTGTGCTTTGTACTTAAAAGTTCACTCTATTAAAGATGTGGATGCAGCACACTATGAGACAATCAGGAATTTCGTACTTTGTCTAGGAGGCTATATATGATTTACTGCCTATTCCAATTAGATAAACATTTTGGATGCTTTTATATGTTATTGATATTATAATGCTTACCTATTGCGCACATTTAGATGTAAGATTTGATTCTTATTATATACATTCACTTATATTGTAAAGAGATATCTTTTAGGTCAGAAATATTTGGTTCATCTGTAAGATAGTATGATTAAGTGGACAATCTAATTTTCAGGACAAAATTGTGCCAACTTGTCCTCATTATGAACCCAATGACCGGTAGATACACAACCATTAGATACTTGATCGGTGACATAGAAACTGTATTGGCACAGAACTGGCTTTGCTATATCACTGATATCCATAACTGTAATCTTTTTACAGGGAGCAGATGTAGTGACTGGAGGAAAGAGGCACAGCCTAGGCATGACATTTTATGAGCCTACTGTTCTTGGCAATGTCAATAAGGAGATGCTAATATTTCGGTACGATCTATTCTTTAACTCACATTGGTGACTGTTTTATGGCAATTGAACTTGAAAGCTCACAGTCAGAAAGGCTTTTTTAACTTGTCATTTTGGTGGTTATTTGAGTCTTTAAGCTCGTTCATGGGGAAGTATATTAATAGTAGAAGAATTAATGTCTTAATAATGTGTGTGAACTTTTAAAAAACGTGCACAGGCAAGAAGTGTTCGGCCCAGTTGCACCACTTATGCGTTTTACAACTGAAGAAGAAGCTATTCAGATGGCTAATGACACAAATGCAGGTTATTTGCTATTATTTACTTTGTAGTTCTTTCCCAGGTTGCTGATTTTCATTACTTGTTTTCTTGGTTAAGAATTTCACACTTGAAAGGTAGAGTAGAAATTATGTGCTACAACACTTGTGCTGATTTTATTTTGGCTTTTGGTGGAATCATTACCTATACAGGTTTAGCTGCTTACATATTTACTACCAGCATGCCTCGTTCTTGGCGTGTATCTGAAGCTCTCGAGTATGGACTCGTGGGAGTTAACGAAGGACTAATATCCACCGAGGTAATGCTTCTGCTTCACAAAAATGTTTCTTCTTGTCTTTTTCTTTTTTTTTTTTTGTCTTTTGTTTAATTTCATTTTTGATCTGTTTTTGTTCCACGGTGAAGGTTGCACCGTTTGGAGGGTTTAAGCAGTCTGGTCTCGGAAGAGAAGGTTCAAAATATGGGATGGATGAATACTTGGAAGTAAGTTGAACAAAAAAAAAAAAAAAAAAAAATCTCATATTTATAATATTTTCTCTTGCATTGAGATATGTAATGTTCCCCGTGTCTTTGTAGATTAAATATGTGTGCTTGGGTAACTTGAAGGGGATTTAGAAATACTGGTAGAGCTAATAATGACCACCCCAGTCGGCTCTGGAGGTAAGGTGGTATCAGTTCCAAGATTTGTAAGTCCAAATCTGATTTCTTTCTTGCTAACGTTCCTAGATTAAATATGATTGCTGACCTTTTTTCTTTTTCTTCTTCTTTGGGCTGACATACTTGGGCATATTTTGAAATGATGGTCTGCTCGAAGTGTTCAGAGAAATCAGAATAAAGACCAATTTGTCGTTTCTGAGTTATTTCGACGGTCGTTTTCAGCTAGTCGTTTTTGTATTTCTGGAATGTTGTTAAATCTCCTGCACCATAAGAGCGACATGGACATCGGCTCCCTCCATCACTCCCCCTCTCTCTTACTAGCCAGCCAGCCGTCCTTCCTCTTTCCCCTCGCTTCCCTCTCCACCGCTGTGTAACAATTTCTCATCAAACGCCTACATGCCTAGACATGGTTAATGACTTTAGCGACAAAGTACACTTAATATTATTTCTAATAATAACGTCTTAATATCATGACAACAGAATATCTTGAATTGTTTTCTGCTATTATGGAACAATTCTTTTTTCCAACAATGCCGGAATTGATGGATACAAACCAAAACCAAAAGTTAACTGTGCGCACGTTGCCGGAATTGATGTATATATATGCATGTATACATGTATACATGTCTACATGTATACATGTATACTTATATATATGTATGTATACAAGGGATGGCCAGATTCCAACTGACGAGCAGTTGGAAAACGCCAAGAATAGCCAGAGAGTGCAATAGTGTGGAGAGAGAAAGAGAGAAGCGTATATAAATATGTGTAAGACAGACAGCGCAATAGTGTGGAGAGAGAAAGAGAGAAACGTATGTATATATATATAGCCAGATTCCACCTGACGAGCAGTCCCGAAATGGAGAACGCCCAGAATTAGCCGGACAACGCAATGATGCGGAGAGAGAAAGAGAGAGATGTATATAAAGGGAGAGGGAGAAGAGGCGGGAACAAGGAAGGTAGAGGTCGGTCGAATATGGCGACGGTGTCCCAGAACATGGTGGTGCTGGCGCTGTGCCTGTTCCTCTTGGTGGTTGCATCCTCCGGTTATGTAGTCGACTGCAACCTACATGACAACTGCTTTAATGATTGTACCAGGAAAGGCTACTGGAGAGTCCATTGCATGGCCTGCTTCTTTTGTGACCCCGCGCAGGAGGAGATTGACATTCCCCCCGCATAAGAAGGCTAACCACCATCTCTTCTCTCCCTGTCGTTCCACTATCGGTCCACCCTTTCAGCATTGCAGTGGCTTCCTCTAACCTGTTTCTCCTTCTATACGTAAGCAGTGCGCGTCCATTGAGCTCCAACATCCATGGCGGGTAACTAGCGCGCGTCCTTAAAATGTCTAATGTATGTATATATACATGTATATATACATACATGTATCTTACTATTTAAATATGCATACATATTGTTGTAGATTATTTGTATGCTTAAGAACATGGTCCACTATTTATTCTACGTCAAAGAACCATGCTATTTTTCCAAGAGTTGATGGCTGATGCACCCCCGATCCCTGATTAAGCGAAATTTGACCTTTGTTGTATCAGGGCTATTCCTTGTCATGTGAATGGAGCAATAAAGCAATAAGGCTATGCAAAGAATAGGACATTTTTTATCCTTGTGCATGATTGCATGTACACTATGCGAAAAGTTATTTATTCGAAGTATCAAGCATATTCGTTATATACCCTCCATTTTCCCAGCAGAACTGTTACCATTGGACAGCACACAGCAAGCTCTTGAGTGGATATAATCAATAACGATGTTGCACTAAAGACAAAAGAAATAATGCAGTACTAAAGAAAGAAAAATGAGACAAAAACCATCTGCTAACTTTTATGTGAGGATATTGAACACACTCAAATCAGACAAAAACATAGAAAATGTACTTCAAAGCCAAAGGCAAAAGCATCAAGGTATAAATTTTGTGCTTTTCTAATCTGATAACAAAAAAAAAAAGAAGCATAACTAAGGGCTCGAATTATCTTTCCTCATTAAACCAAACAGTCAGGTGCAACAAAAAATGATACAACTTCACGTTTCAAAGTCTTACGGTATGGGTTTCATGTTACCGTACATCAATAAGTTGTAAACCATAAATAATAATAATAATAATAATGGACAAAAACCTTTGCTGGAATAAAGATAATGGAGAATCTCTTGATGAATGTTGAATGGTTTGATCGAAAGATTCTAACTATGGGGACAGGATTACCTCTTTTTTGCTCTTGCCATATGCAATTTGCAATCACCAAATCACAGAGAAGGAACACCCAATTCATATGCAATTTGAATTGGGTATTCCATCAAGAAAAAGAAACTGCAGGATAGGATACTTGTTCTAGAATTAGGTATTCCGTCAAGAAAGAGAAACCAGCAGCAGGGTGAGATGGTTCTTAGAGAACTGAGTGTTCCATCAAGAATAAACTGAGGCCGAAACATGACTATATAGTGAAAATGATCGGAAGAAAAAGAACAAACTACTGCAGAAATTCATATACATCAACTGACAAAAACACGATATTAGGTGAATGTAGGATCTGACCTGAATCAGTCATACGAGTAGTATGGGCTCCGCTATAGCAAGATGTGGGATCTTGTTCTTCCAAGAACCTCATAGGAAGTCGAGCCAGCAAATCCCCATGGCAAACCAAATGCCCGAGAACTCCAAATCCACCCTAACCCCTGGACCACTTCACCCTGTTGAGTTCTCTTCAAGACGTCTCCGGATCCGGTGACGGCGGTAGATCAGGTCCTACCGCCATCGCCCTTTCACCGAACACCTTCAAGATCAGGGTTCACAATAGGAACAAGACGAGCCCCTCGCCATCGCCCTTTCCCGGGCGAGGACGATGGGCCTTCAAGATTATAAATCTTGTTTACAGTAGGAACGCATCCGGAGTTCTCGTCAACTAAGAGGAACCTCACGCCTAAAGCGCGTCCCCGCGCCCCGTCGAGATGGGGATCTCAAGCGGGCTCCCGCCATCGTCTTGGACGACGAGAACTCCGTACCCCTAATCTTGAGGGTCCCCACCTCGACGGGGCCAAACCGGTAATCGGGAGGGAAACGGAAGGTGGCCAAGGGGGAAGGGTTCAAGCGGATCCCATCCTCGACGCCGATGACGACACTACCGCGTGGCTCTACGGGAACTGGCCAGTTGCGGCGACGGCGCTTCCAGCGGAGGAGGTGGAGGTGGAGAGACGACAGAAGAAGGGCAGGCGACGCGGGCGGGCGGGCCGGAGACCCATCCATCGTTCTTGGACGAGTCTTCGCCGACATCGCCTTAAATAGGTCCCGATCGAAAACATTCTTGATTTCTGTTTTTGTTTCTGTTAACAAGCGATGGCGGCTATACAGATGCGAGACAACGTCATCATGAACAACATTGCTCCCAAAAGAATATTTAAAAAAACAAAAACACAACTACAAAGCGTTTTTTTTATTTTCTTTGCGAAACATGTTTTTCCCGCCCACCACCTCCGAAGGTCGGTCCTATTAGACCATAGGATTCAAATGTTTAGCCTTCCTAATTGTATTCCAAGGAAAATAACCTATTCATAATTCATATCCCACACTGTGTAATGTATCCTTCACCATTTTCTCGCAGGCCAAGTAAAACCACATCAAGATTAATTATCCATCACCTTTAGAAAGAGCCTTTGAGTTCCTGTTATCATCACCAGGAGGCATTCAGCATTCTGAATGAGCCTTCCATCAGTAAGCAGTTGGAGATCAACATGAGTGGATCTGGAACATATATAGCATCTGAAAATTTAAGAAGGTAAGAAAGAGTTAGATTCATGATTATAATTAAATCTGCAAAGTTACATGGATCATGATCAGTTTCAAGATTCTTTTCTTAAGATATTATTTCTCGGATGCTTCAGAACAACCATAATTACAATGAGCTTGTGAAAAAGGAGTAGAGAACTACAATTCCAGCTCTAAAGGTGGTAAGCTTAAATGAGGAAGAAAAGTTCATGGTGGCTTCCCTTTAATTCAACCTTTTATCTAGTAGTCATCAACAATCTTCTTACAATGAGAGAATGCTATGAATGATGTCCGACAAGGATTGGAATTTTGGTGGTACTGGGGGTGTCAGTCAGCCGTTAAAACAACGTATCGATCGCATGCTGTTATACCTAGCACAACCATTGTGCCATTCCAAAAGGAAAGATAAGAGAGAGAGAGAGAGAGAGAGAGAGAGAGAGGTACTTTAGCTAGTGAACAATTACAAGGAAAGAAAAAGATTTTGAACTATGTATGTCATCAGATCACCCTCTCATCTCCCAGCAGCAATGTCCTTCTCTAGATTTGTAGCATGGCATTCAAAGAAAATGAGAGCCTTCTTGTATTCTTCTCTTATAAACTCTCTTAGGTAGTGGGTTGAATTGAATGTGTTGAAAGGTTGGTAGGAGGAAGGCAGAGCTCATATCACACATTCTTTTCCTCCTCTCCATTTGTTTCTGTAGGAGTGATGATAACTTGGCTACAGCTTGAGAAAACCATCTTTCAATGGACCAAACCAGTCTATTGGTGATCAGTCTACAAAGCTTAAGCCACAAACCCTAAGATTTTGTTTTAAGCCTTTAGGCTTAGTTTGGATTTCGGCTATCGGATAACAGGAAGAGTTTTGCTAGTGTTAGATGAAACCTAAACTAATTCTTCATCATTAGTGGTGGCTAGTCAACAATTTCTATCCATCCTCCCCTCTGGAAATTGCTTAGAGAGAAATAGATGAATCTTTAATGTTGGTAGTCACGATTACTGTTCCGCTTGATGTAGTTTATGCTTAACTTTTGTCATTTTTACTCTACTTTTCTCTGCTCCTCTTTTTGCCATATCCTGAATATTCAATCTCCATCAAATCATATGGGAGTATCCAACTACATAAATAAGTGTATTAGAAGAAATGAAGTTTACATAAACCATGCAACCACATTTCCTAATTTTTTTATCATCTTACTGACATACAAACATTGATATGATTGGTTTCAATCACCTTATAAATGAAATAGAGACCAACAAAGATCCAGTAAGCCATTCACCAAGGCATTCATATCTATATTTTATGACATGAGCTCAACATATTGTCTTAAATCAAGAGTCTTGAAAGCTATTCGATCTTAACAATAACGCAGATAACACGACTTCAACAACAGAACAAAACAAAAAATAGATAGAAAATACTTTTATTTTCTAGTTCTTTTTTCCACAACATATACTATTAAGCAATTGCAGTAATATGGCCAGTAAAAAGGAACTCTTGTCTCTATAAAGCTTCTAAATCATATGATTTCAGAGCACTAAACATGGAATTGAATTTTCTCAATAATTCAAGAACTAGAATTGAAATCAGAATATTTGATTCAAAGCATGATCTAAAAGGCTGTTGATGATTCAAAGTAATAGCAGAGAAAAAGAAGGCAGCAGAGGCTTACAGTCGATCACTCCTCCCACTCTCTGATGATCCTGTCAAGCAACTCCAAAGCACTATCGAATCCTTCACCACCCTCCTCGACAGCCTTCAGTGCGGCATCCAACTCCCGGGCTTCATCGATCCGAGCCTCCCGCAGCAATCCCATGTAAACTGACACCCGCAGCTCGCTTCCCGGCGAAATCCCATCCGCCACCATCTCCTTCATCGCCCGCAGCGCCGCGAGCATCCTCTGGAGCTTGCAAAAGCCTTCCACCGCGATCCCGTAGACCGCGGCATCCGGCCGGCAGGGGGAATCCGGCCGGAGAAGCCAAGACAGGACCTTGGCGGCATCTTTAAAACGGCGGCCGCGGAAATAGGACGAGATAAGGGCGGAGCAGAAGGGGAGAGGGGAGTGGCAGCGGGGGTGGCAGCGGAGGGCGGTGAGGAAGGACATGGCGGCGACCATATCGGGTAGCGAGGAGACGCGTTCGGCGAGGACAGCGATCGGGAGGACATCGATCGGGGTGTCGGTGAAGAGGGCGGTGGTGAGGAGCCGGACGGCGGCGTCGTGGCGGCCGGCGTCGCAGAGGCGGGGGACGAGGCTGCGGATCTCGGCGATCTCGTCTTCGGTGAGGGCGGCCGAGGGTTTTAGCGGAGGAGGGGGAAGGGTCGAAGTGGAGATGGGCGCGTGGGGCATGAGGCGGCGACCCATAGCGGACCGATGGACCAGAAGCGGCTGCCCTGCCGCCCACGCTCGCCTCATTTCGGAACGGGTGAGGCCAGCGAATGACCTCGCGTAGGATAATACGTTAAAACCAACATGTGGGCCCCGAAGGTCAGATTTGCGGGACAGCCACGTAGGATGAGACACCGTTGGGGAAGGATACTTGGTGCAAATTACTTGATCAGCAGCGCGGTATTCGACCGGATTTGGTCTATTTGGACCGGTAATAGGTTCGAAATCTTGATTCGACTCCATTGGCCCATCAAATCGGATTCCTCGTACGATCGCAAGGAATCAAAATTTTGGCTGGTAACTGTCCCATTTTTGTAATTTTTCGTTCTTTGCAGGTCATAAGGAGTGTAATCTCACAGCCCAGGAGTGAGAAATGCATTTAAGGTGGGCCTTCTTCAGCTTTGTGCGATGTGGTGACCATCAGACAGTTTAATTCAATCCAAATGCAATATGTCTCCCTTAAAAAAAAAAACATGTTAATTATATTTACCATTTCGATCATTATATTTTAAAAAATTATATTAATATATCTATAATTATAAAAATAAAATATTCAAATCTATTTATCATAATAAGATTATTTTTATCGATGAAAATAAAAAATAAAAAATAATTTTAACGTTTCAATTGATGATGACGGACGATATCAATGATGATACATGACAACATCACTAGAGATCGTGAGTGATTATTATGAATAAAAAAACAATAACAAGAGATAAGAACCGCTCTATATCTATGTTTATTATAGATAAAAAGAACGATAGCAAAAGATGAGAATCACTCTATATCTATGTTGTCAACGCAATTACGACATCAAAGCAAAATAACCCTCATCTCTCGACACCGAGGCATCTCCATTCATCACTACCGATATCATCCGTCATCATCAATTAAAATATTAAAATTATTTTTATATTTTTATATTTTTATATTTTTATTGATAAAATCAATAATATTAGAATAAATTAACCTAAATATTTCACTATCATAATTATAAAAACACTGATAACTATAAAAATATCAATATAAAGATGAATGCTAAAGTTTGAAGAAAGAACACAAGAACACCACAACTACTATTCATTCGGTAATGAACCAAGCAGAGTCCAATTTACATAGGTCATTATCCACTCAAACAAAATTTGGCTTATAGATGCTGTGTAGAAAAATATGCAGCATACACTGATTTAATCGATTAAAAATGATTCAGTAAAAGCATCTTATCATCGTCCAAAGAAAGTCTAACCAGAGAGCAACGCAGTGGGGATTGAAATAGAAGTTAGAAACCCCAACCCAACTCCAGATTGCCAACTAAAAGCATAGTTATATCTTGCGTTTGCTGATCTTCCCTTTCCCTTTACCACGTTTCTTGCCTTTTAGCTTTAGTTTCTTCTTTAGCATTTTCTTCCCTATACCACCAATGGGCTTCAGAAGTGACTTGGACTGATCATGAGAACTTCCTCTGTCACCCATTTCAACATCTGTTCAAGAACAATTACATATAACAAGTAAAAGCCCTATAGAATAGACAAAAGCAAACTACCACAAGATACCGGAGAGAGACAATATAGTATAAGAACATATTTAACACAACTGTCAACACCCTTAGTGCAAGTCTCCAACTCCATAGGTTATTAATCATGGCAATAACTTTGATGAAGCCAAACACAAAGCTTTTGGCACAAGCACACACAAGTTCTGTATTCTAACCTCAAGGATATCAGCCTATGTTGAGACACCAAAATATCACGGCAATTACGCTTTTAAATGAAAAAAAAACCTACTTGAAGAAATTGCAATACAATGTTTTGCTTGCAGCAGAGCTTCTAGGACAGAATTCTGACAACTTAAAATTTCAAGATATAAGAAGATGATCATAGTGAAGCTGCCAGTAGCTAAATTAAAAGATCGAGTTGTTTTTAGCACAGAGGCATCTAGAAAAAGAGCAGCATTATCCACACAAATTGGCTTTTTACAAGCAATCTGATAAAAATATCCAACTGCCCTCGAACCAATTAAATTCATGCATATTATGTAGTCAATAACCCAAAGAAAATACTACATAACCCAAGGAAAATAGGCTAATAAGACACCAATTAAATTCATGCATATTATGTAATCAATAACCCAAGGAAAATAAGCTAATAAGACACCAATTAAATCCATGCATATTATGCAGTCAATAACCCAAGGAAAATAGGCTAATAAGACGCCAATTAAATTCATGCACATTATGTAGTCAATAACCCAAGGAAAATAGGCTAATAAGACACCAAAGGTGAGACAAAAGCATTAGTTTTGCATACGCATCTGATAAAGCTAATTTCTTCACTCTAATCTAAAAAATTCAGCACCACAAACCACTAATTTTATGTTTCTTACAGAGCACTTTATGACGACTGCATATATTCACTTTTACCACAAAGAAGTAACATTCAAAGGCATTCATCGAATGGGTTTCCTATTCGTCTTCGAGTGAAGCTATAATTCATCAGGCGCATATCTTTATGATCAACATGCTGAAGGGAACTGGGGGGGCCAAAACATGCATCTTGCGCGAGTGTAATAGGAAATGTAACAAACTAGAGTTGGTTCCGATTGGAAGACCAAGGATCACAGAATGCGGGTTAAGACGAAATTGGAACTCACCCATGGAGGAGGCCAACTCGGCCGCGGGTTCATCAGAGGCGACGGGGGCTTTGACGGGGAGCTTGGGGGCGGCGAGCGCGGCCTCCTGAACGGCGAGCTTGGCCGCCTCCTTCTTCTCGTAGAAGGGCTCCGAGATCTCCCTCCTCAACGTGCGCAGCCTCTTCTTCCTCTTCGACCGCAGCGACTTCGCCATTTGCTCCCGGGGCTCGATTAGGGTTTCCTCTTCAACGGACCTCGGCGGCGGGAGTGGTCTCTCTCATATAGTGGCATCGACACCTTATCGCTGATGGACGGTCGGGATTACTTTATTTTACCGACCTCGATCTCGTCACTATATTATAATTATGATTATAATATAATTTTATGACATCATAATACGATGTTGTCAACAATCTTCTTACTTAGTTATTATATTATTTAATCGACAATATATTAAGCCAAGAGAGTCGTTGGGGTCATCAAATTAGAAACGTCGAGTGAGGGCTCAAAAACAAATAATGGGAGACAGAAAGAAAGAAAAAGCAGACTGACGTAATTAATGAGTTGCCATACAAGAAGTGGTCATGAAATGTGAATCACAAGTAGTCAGTCAGACAAGAAGTGGTCATGAAATCGTGCGTGACTTTGGAATATACCTCGGAGGCATTTAGTCATTATGTAACATGACTCAATCATGACTAGGAATAGCAATCTTATTCATTTCAATATTCGAGTTTGATTTATTTATTTTTTTTGTTTGATAAGACGAAATATTTCCTGCCAGTTAGATTGGTGTGCACAGATCTTGAAGCACCTCTGACGTAGATTTGCCTCCTGTGCTGATGCAATCGACAGACACGTGGCTTGCTTTCATTAACGGACTTGCGTCGTCGACAGCATTAATTTCGCCACCAAAGGATGCGATTCGCGAACTCATTCGTTCGATGTGATGTCAATTCTAAGTTCCACGCGATCACCGATTACGCAGGAAAGAATAGTAAGAGACACGTGGCGATAGATCCAATACCTGCTGCACATACAAGGTGAGATTGTACTTACCAGTACTAGTCACGTGCATTGCACGGTACTACGATCTTATCCTGTTCCTCACAGAAAACTGTAATAATGACATGGCAATTCATCAATTACACGTGGCTAAACTTTTTAGTGGGATGGCATAAGTAAATGAGTGGTAAATATAACACTGAGTTGGATGTCTTTGTCTGATTCACTTTCTCAGCGCAAAAAGAAAAGGAAAATTACATCGAGAAATACTGTGTGTGTGTGTGTGTGTGTGTATAGGTAAATTTTCGGATCTAATTCTCTCAGTATCGGATCTAACCCCGGGCGTTTGGATCAGACCACCTCGGATGGAGGAGACAGGTTGAGATCGACGTCGAAGGGAAGCCTCATAGTCGGCTCCGCCGGCGAGACCGAATCCGACGCACTCTGTAAACGGTCACAAACACTCATCTCGGTCAAGGCCGCTGCTCGGCCCAACGCGAGGCAGTGGTGGCTCACCGACGCCTTCCGCGCGGAGGAGGCCGGGCGGTGAGGGAAGGAGAAGCTGGCGGACGCGTGGCCGAACTCGAGATCGAGCGGCAGGAGAGCGGTGACGGCGCCGGCCTTCGGGGAGGGGGTGGAGGACTCGGCGTTGCTGTTGCTGGGGCTGGACGGGACGGATCCGGCGACGACTGGGGCGTAGAGAGGGCCGGGGTAGGGGAAGTTGGTCTTGGCCTTGGTGCCGCGGAACCGGAGGGCGGCGGCGTCGTAGGCGCGCGCCGCCTCCTCGGCGGTGTCGAATGTGCCGAGCCACACGCGGCTCCTCTTGGCAGGGTCGCGGATCTCCGCCGCGTACCGCCCCCATCGCCGCTTCCTCACACCTCGGAACCGCGTCTCCCGCAGCTCTCCCCTCGCCGCACTCGGAGACATCGCAAGAACCGCAACCCTTGCTACTGATTACCTAGGATTCAGCTTAATGGCCACGGAAAGAGAGAAGCTGAAACGAGCTGGCGGGCAAGACTCAGCTGAGGTCACATATATATATAAAGAACGCGATAGCGCGATGGCCAAAAAGGAATAAAGTACCAATAAATGGGCAGCTCGACCGACCTTAGCCGCCCGTCGCGCGTCGCGCTCTTGAAATCGTGCTTCTCAAGATAACAAGCCATGGCGTCAGCTAAAATCATCTTTCGGAAAGGAAGAGAGGGGAATAACCGTTAAATTACTCTTTAAACCTTAATAAAAATTAAAATCGGCTTGGCGGCGGCGGCGGCGTCGAAGCCGCCGTCATGCAGTGTCGCTGTTGGGCTTACACGGTGGCGTTGACTGAGATCGGCTTCGTCTTCGGCTTTGCTCCGTCCCGGCCGCAACCGCGCTTTGTGAAGTCCGCGTAAGTGGCGGTAGCCGAGGCCGCGGCAGCGTGTGCTGGGCGTGGTAAACCAACAAGGCGGTCTGGAAACACATTGACTGCGGATCTCACCGCGGCGGTCTTGAGCAACGCCGAGTCCATCTGCACGCGCGCAGTTCCAAGGAGATTCTTCTTGCCCTCCTTCGACGAGAAGACCACCGCCCTGACGCCGCAGTCCCACATCCGGACTCGAGTCAGAGACGTCAGCGAATGCTTCCCATACGTAACTCTCGATGCACTCTTGTCCCTGTTTGCGTTAATGCCCATCTTGGTATAATCAAGACTATAATTGCCGGGTGAGTTCTTTGCCGGCCAGAGTTGTATTTTCTCTACTACGTTTTGATGTTATTCATCTTGGAAATTTATGCTGAAAAGAAAGTAATTTGCTGTTTGGATGATCCAATATTACATAGATTTCTCACAATTGCTACCACTACCAAATTATTTGTGATTCTATCATGCCTTCCTTCTTTATTTTTTTTTCTTTTCTTTTAATAATTATTCTTTCTCCCTGATGCTAAGATTCCCTCCAACAAAATCAAAACTTGGCGTTGACCGGGAAAAAGCGGTCCGAACCGGACCGGACCGAGCTAATTTCAGATGGACCGTGTGTGAATCAAGTTTGCGTGACGCCGTCGTCACGAATCGATGGTTCCACCCCAAAGGGTTGCCGCTGGCCGCCCCACTGCCTCGCCTTCCTGAGTCGCCGCAGCAGCAGCCTATAATAATGTGAGAATATTATTTTTAGAATTTGTTATAAAGATCCTATAATAATTTGAGAATGTTATTTTATTCATCTCTTTATTGGTTCCACTTTCATCTTTTTCTTCCTATACCACTAGCATCTCACTATGCTCCTCATCGGAGTCGTCCACCCATAGCCATTGTGCGAAGGTCATTGATGCCTCTATAAACACTATTGTCGCCCCTCTACCCTCTCTCTCGTTGGACGTGACATGTAAAAGCTAGGCAAGTAAGATCATTGAAGATAGTAGTAACATCGCTCAGGCAAAATATTGAAGGTAGTAGTAACAACCCTTGCACCCCCTTCTTCTTTATGCAAGAGTTATGAGCGATGAATCTGACAAGATAGAGAGAAGGCGAGATAACGATTAGAGTCTGATGATAACAAGGCCTCCGTTGTTGGTTGCCTCCATACGCAACTACACTTACATCACGGGTAACAAGCAACTATTAGGGGATGAAAGAAAATAATTAACTAAACAGAGACATCATTAGATGATCAGGGGTTGGGTGGAGGGTAATGACATATAGAAATATAATAATCATTTTGAAAAAAAAAAATGTTCTCCGAATTTTTTTTTTAATTTAGTCGCTATTTAATTTTTTTTCAAAATATTTTTCACAATTAAACATACAATAATACACACACCAATTACAGCCAATTAAGCATACAAGAATAAGGATTCCACTGGATAACAACATAGAGAAAATTTACCGTGACGTGGGTGTCACGTTAGTGTATCCGATGCCCTTGCGGGAGGTGGGGAAGAGCATGAACACCAGCGTCGACACCACCCCTGCGCCGAGCGGCAGATTCACGAGGAGCTCCCTCGTGTTCGGTCGCGAGTCCGGGAACAAGCAGTGCTGAACCATGGCGTCGCCCAAGGCTATCGTCAGGAACACCAGCACGGCGAAGACAGCATGCACGCAGTCCAGCGGCCGCAGCCGGTACTCCTCCAGGTCGCCCAACACCCGCCTCCGCTCCTCCTCGTTCGCCCCGTTGCAGTTGAAGACGTAGAGGCCCCGCAGCGTGGCGACGCCGTAGTAGAGCTTGTTGTCGGCGCCGACGAGGCTGTCGGTGATCGAGAAGAAGGCGCAGGAGACGGCGCTGAGGGCGATGAGAACGTAGGTGAGTTCCCTGTTGGTGGCGTAGCACTCGCCACGGCGGGTGAAGGATGGGGAGAGGGATTGGAAGGCCAGCACAGTGGCAGTCGGCAGGAGCTGCGCGAGGTTCGACGCCGTCGATAGGGTCTTGTCGACCACCCAGCTGCTTTGCTTCGGATGAGGACTCGCACGTGCAGCATGCCCTTCCTGCATCTCCGAGGTCTCGGGTATACGAGTAGCCCAAGAAGCGGGCATTGCTGGTTTAAGTCGGAGAGACGAAGGAATGTTGCAGTTCTTCTATGGCATTCAAAAGTGCAACGTGGCCAGGAAGACTGTACAAATGTTGTGGTGAAGAACACACTGAAATCAAAGATAAAAAAAGAACACACTGGCTAATAACTTTTCTCACAACTTCTTTTAAGATCACCAAAATCTTGAAATATATAAGGTATTTATAGAATAGATGAATCCTAAGAATTCCTATTTCTTAAATAATTTAAATTATTTTTATTAGATTATATAATTTTATTTCGTTCATTCCTTGAGTAATCATCTTAATGGGAGAAACTCTCTCTATCTTTCTCAGTTTCCATTCAAAAATTTAAAGGGGTTTTTGAATAGAAAATTAGTACATCTAAATTTTAATCTATGATTATTTGATTTTTATTTTTTTATTGTTTTTTTAACAAAAATATGATTATAATTTTTATGCTTATAATTTTAGAATAAAAAGAACTTATGATCATACACGAATTATGATGTAATAAGAGGATCTGACCACCAAAAAGAAGATGGCGACGGAACAAAAAGAAAGAAAGATTAGTGGCCATGCATGCATGCATGCACTTTGTTTTCTCTGTGCGTGAACGATGTGGATGGCGTTAATATCCTTTAAGGTAGTTGGGAGATTAATTAGATCAGCAGAGTTATGTTTTCTGCCCTTATGATTTGGGATATAAAGATACAAATGAGTACAAGTAACTTTCCAAGCAAAAGAATAATTATAGACGGAGTGTTTTATTTTCTTAAGATCTCAATTGAATTTTGATCATACGTTGGAGGAGAGTTGACAGGATCTCTCTTTTCATCCTAATTGACATGGCTAATGATATGACATATTCTTATATCACCCTCGTGGACACAGTCAGTAAACATGTCAATGCGGATATGGAGCCTTAAGATTGAGATGGAATATCATGTCGGATATACCACCTTGAACTCAGAACAACGGTCGTCCCCTCTCACACTGTCTGAAGTTGCATGAGACAGTACCGTACAATAGAAAACCGCTCCGGAAAATTCAGAATGATACCACACGATGCCATTCCATACAGATCGATCGACACTCGCATAGAGATACAAGCCAATCGCTTGAGAAGTCGACCATCAGATCACGTACGATCGACCCTTGGATATAAACATAAAAGCCCTATTACCGACATCAGATGGGGGATTCTTTCATTTTTTTTTAAAAAATTTACACTTAATACTGACTTAACCTTCAGATGAGTCGAGTTAGAAAATCTCTCCCAATCTCGACCTGTGTATAATAGCCCGATGATAAAAAAGTAAACCATTCACCAAAAGAGAAGATCACGACGCTCGAAAGATAGACTCCAACTCATTTCGACTTAATAGACACTCTCATTCGTCAACCAACTATCCATCGGGGGTCAGACCGAACCGTGTTAACTAACACCTTAGCCCACGATTTGAGAATTCGTTAACAACTAATATGTGGTGATATGATATGGTTGGAGAGAGAGAGACTGCATGAATAAAGAAGCCTTCCACTGTGTTGCGTGTGGTAATGTGGATGGCATTTGCAGGGCAGAAGAAGAAGCAATGATGAAATGGCGTGTTCGGGTTAGCGGGTTGATGAAAGTAATATGTGGGATGCCTAATCTGATTGATGCCTTACGTGCAGAATTTTTTACTTGAGATTAATGATGGATTAATCATTGAAAAAGAGGATGAATGCTTGCGTTAAGTAATTGAAGGTGATGGATTAGGTTGTGTTAAGTAATTGAAAGTAATAAAAGGGTTGTCTCTATCTACATTGTTATGTGTTGGTAACTCTATATTGTTGTTAAACCTAATCCTAACTCTATATTATGTGATTTGGTTCTATTAAATTTAAAACAATGATTTCAAACGATTTTGATCTTAAAAACTATTGAATTTGAAATTGAAACCAACTCAATTCCAAGTGATTTTGATTCAGATTCATAGACTGACAATTTTAGTTCTAAAGAATTCAAAATCAGAATCGAATCGATTCAAGAACTAATTTCGATGGCAAATCGAAACCATCTATTTTTAATATATTTTTATTAAAAATATCTTTCTAATTAATCATTTATTAAGCTATTAGGAATGGATTGGTACATCATTTTGGGGGATCATTTGTTCATTTTGAATTATTATTATTATTTTTCTATTCGATTTAGAATCGAATCGAAATTGGAAGATCTTCGATACCTCCGATTAACTATTTATTAAGCTTGTGGAATGGACATATTTATCGAATATGTTTTTATTTTTTCTAACTGATTTAAAATCGAAACGAAATTGGGGATTATTTGTTCCCTAAATTAGTCGCTTTAGTTAGATTTGATCATTTAGTTTTTTTTTTAGAATCTTACTATTTACGATATGTTCAAAATATCTTATTATTGATAAATCATTAAAAAATAATAAAAATATTATTTTACACTTTACTATTATCCATTTTATCTTTCTTCTTCTTCTTCTTCCCAATAATCTGTTTTTTTATTATATATATATAATACATAAAAGTACGTACAATTACAGTTTAATCGATCATACAAGAACAAGGATTCATGTACGTACACGATTCTAATGGAAGACAACATATAGCAAATCTACTGTGAAGTGGGTGCGGTGTTAGTGTATCCGATCCCCTTGCGAGAGGTGGGGAAGAGCATGAACACCAGCGTCGACACCACCCCTGCACCGAGCGGGAGGTTCACGAGGAGCTCCCTCGCGTTGGGTCCCGCGTCCGGGAACAAGCAGTTCTGAACCATGGCGTCGCCGAAGGCTATCGTCAGGAACACCAGCACGGTGACGACGACATGCACGCAGTCCAGCGGCCGCAGCCGGTACTCCACCAGGTCGCCCAACACCCGCCTCCGCACCTCCTCGTCCGCCCCGTTGTAGTTGAAGACGTAGAGGCTCCGCAGCGTGGCGACGCCGTAGTAGAGCTTGTTGTCGGCGCCGACGAGGCTGTCGGTGATCGAGAAGAAGGCGCAGGAGACGGCGTCGAGGGCGATGAGGACGGAGATGAGGCACCTGTTGGAGGCGTAGCACACGCCTCCGCGGGTGAAGGATGGGGCGAGGGCTTGGAAGGCCAGCACGGTGCCGGTCGGCAGCAGCTGCGCGAGGTTCGCCGCCGTCGACAGGGTCTTGTCTATCACCAGCGTGGTCGGCGTCGGCGGAGGACTCGCGCGTGCAACATGCCCTTCCTCCGTCTCCCTGCTCTCGGGCATACGTGTAGATGAAGAAGCGGCCATTGCTGGTTTACGTCGGAGAGACGAAGGAATGTTGCAGCGCTAACGCATTTAAGTGCAATGAGACCGGTAAGACTATACAATGAAATCAACAATAAAAGAACAATTCTCACAGGATCTCCTCAGATCCACTCGAGAAGATCTTAGAAGCATCAGACTTTGTATAGTTTATGCATGTCCATCACCAAAATCTCGATATAAGGCATACATAGAATTGATGAATCATAAGGATTTCTAGTTCTCAAACGAATGAAGTTATTTTAGGACTAAAAATACTTATCAGAGCTAATAATAATACGTAATAGTTTCTTCCTTAGATCATACACACGTTATGATGTAATTTGAGGAGCTGACCACCAGCAATCCGATGCCATCATCGCCATGCATGCGCTTTGTTTTCTACGTGCTTGAATGATGTGACTGTCAGAAATATTTTGATATTAAGATAAACAAAATTAGTAGTGCAACTTTACACCCAATGATCAATTTCTTTAACATTCCTCCTTCGTGTTGTTCATCTTCAACGCTCGACCGAGTGCATCTATCTCTCTCTATTTATATGTTATTCCCAACACTCGACCGAGCGAGGCATCACCAATGATGGATTTGACTTGGCTAATTGGTGGTGATATGATATGCAACGAGAGACGGAGACTTCATGGATAAGGAAGCCATCCGGTATGTTGCGTGTGGTGATGTGGATGGCATTGCGAGGTGAGATAGAAGAAGAAGAAGAAGGAGGGCATAAGACTCGGCAGAGTCTGACGTTGTGAAGATGACAGAAGAAAGAAGCAATAATGAGATGGCGTGTTTGGGTTAATGAAAGTAATATTGGTGATGCCCAATCTGATGCCATTTCGTGCAGGCTCTTTTTTGGGGGGGTTGAGAGTAATGAATGATATATCAACCAAATCTGACATCGATGGATTGCCAAGTTGTTGTATCGCTGACTCAGAAGCATGAATTGAACGACAGGAGAACATTTTGTGCAAGTCGACTTTTATAGCCGCCACCACATGATGATGTGTGGATGTGACTTTTGATGAAACAAACGCACATTCTTATTTAGGTGAAACGTTATTCGTGTCATGTTTTAATTTTCGTTATTTCTTTCTTTTTTTTATATAGGATTTGATGATGACTGAAATTTAAAATGCATCTTGCGGTTGAACTCACTCCGCCTTCTATCTCTTACTTGTATCTATATCATCATCATTATTATTATTATGATTATTACTATTATATTGTATGTGTTATTTTGGTAACTCTCGTATGATAACAATTTACGATACGAACAATTTCGATTCTAGAATCGACGATTCTAATTCTATTAAGAGGTTTTAGATGATTTTGACTTTGATCTAGGAATCAACAATTAAGATTTTGTCAAACTTGAAATCGAAACAAAACCAATTCTAAACAATTTTGGTTCCAAACTAGAATCATCGATCTTAATTTTAATATTTTTATTTTTAAATTTTTTAATAAAAACACCTCTCTTGTCACTTATTAAGATATAAAGGAATAAATTTGAGGGGCATATGATCATTTAGATTTTTTTATTATTTTTTCGATCGATTCAAATCAAATCGATATTATCGATTTTGATTCTATATCTCAAGAAATGAAATGAAGCACCTATAACTCCATTCCAACTTAGTTTAGAATCATTAATCTATTGATCTGGTACGATTCTTATTCTTAACTTAAATTCTTATAAATTTGATATCATTTAAATATCACATAACAGAGTACTCACACTTAATGGGATAAGGATTGGAAGAATAAATGATGATGAGGATGAAAAAGGGGATATTTTCTATTACTCATCCCCACCTCATTTATATTATTATATTATATATAATATATATTTATTAATATTAATTTTAAAAAAATATATATATTTGATAACTGAATTCAATACCTATCACTCCAACATCTCAACATTAACAATGAAATTGACCAATAGAATTTGAGAGGTACATTGCATGAATTATTTGGATAATCAATTATACTTCAATTTACATAAATTAGGTATCATTCGAAAGATATATTAATATAATTTTGGATAAATCAAATTTGTATGAATTGAAGTTTCGAGTTATAAATAGTTTAGTAACCAAAGGTCACAGAATATTATATCTGTTTTATAGAATTCATAGAATTGATTAAAATATATGCTTCAATAGGTATTTATACTCCAAATCTTTCAAATTAATAATGCACAAAAATATTTATTAGTCTAGTTTTTGATAAATCATATTTTACGTAAATCAGAATTTTTAACGTAGAGTTATAAACAAAATAGTACTAAAAGGTTAGAACCAATAATATTTGTTTTACAGATTTCATATAGTCAATTGAAATAACAGTTTGGATAGATAATTAGATTCTAAATTTATCAATTTTTATATCAAAAGAAAGAGCTATGAATCTATTTTCGAATAAATTTGATTTTTCCGGTTAGGATAAATTTTTTATATATTTAAAAATTTTATAAGTAAAATAATAAATAAAATAAAAATAAAAATATTTCATCAAAAGTTTATTTTAATTATTATAACGTGTAAGTACTACAATTATTATTATTATTTACAAATTTTCGTATTATTATTTACTTTTGTTAATAATTTTATTTTTTTCTAAAATAAAATGGATTAATGACGAGAGAATACAGAGAAACAACGGGTTCTTCTGACCCCACGAGAACTTTACGTTTTTGCCCCCCACCCAAAAGGTCAGATTGAGGACGAGGGATGAGATGGGGATGGGAACGCAACTTCCAATCAACCACCGGAGATGGACACAAAAGCTCGTCGATTCGGTTTGCTGCTTCGTCTTCCCCATTCTTAATCCACCGATACTGCTGCTGGTCACTGAAGATATTAATTCTTTCATTTATTGACAGCCACTGAACAACAATTCTGATGAATTCGGCATCATCTACCCACATAAATCACAACACAGAAGATCGAAGTCACCTAACACTGCACCTAATCTTCCATTCCTTCCTCAAAAGTCACTTCTTTCCTTCTCCGTCCTTCAAAAAAATCGACGGTAGGCCTTCGACCTGACTCGAAGAAGCACGGCGAAAAGGGCCGAAGAGAGAAGCTATCAGCTTCCGACTGCGCTTCCTTCCTACTCCAGCCGAAGCATTCGCCTCAGCGCCACGGTGGCCAAGTACTCCCCCACCGCCGGCGCGTCCTTCTTCAAGGAGAACCTCGGCAGCGGCAGCGCGCTCGGGGAGGGCGAGTTCGAGAAGCCCGTCCCTGCGTACACCTGCGCCGCCGCCTCTCCCCGCTTCGTCATCTCGCCGCCTTTCCTACCCATCCGGCGGTCTCCGCCGGCGGAGTCGGCTCTCTTGGCCGGCTTCGCCCACTGCTCGCGCTGCTTCCTGCCCTCCGGCGGAGGCCGGCGGTGGGAGACCGGACTGGGTTTCCGGCGGGGGGCGAGGGCGGGGATGGGCGCTTCGAGGAAGTCATGGGGTCGCAACACCCGGGTGGCCATGGCGGTGGATGGCAAGCAAAGACTGAAGCTTTTTGAGCGCTGGAGGAGGAGCAGGGAGGGATTATAATGAGGCGGAGGAGGAAGGAAGGAAGGAAGCAGGGGATTGAAGGCATCAAGAGGCGACTTCGACGATGGTTCTTTGGTGTTGTTAGAACGAACTCATCGAAGCCATGTGGTGGGGGTTGGAAGCAGTCCAACTCTCGCGGTCCGGTCAACCCGCGTCGACCTAACGGTGGGCCGTTTGGTCCTTGCTGGCGCCGCCTCGGACACGTTTGGCGGCCGTTCCGCTCCCTCCGACGCGGCATCTGATTGGCTCTCCCTGCTGGCGTGGGGCCCGCGCACTCGTTCTTTTTGCTTCCGATGCCATTTCGATTACATATATATTATTATCGTCTAATATAAAATTCCCAATTGGACCGCACGATCAAGAAAATATATGATCCGGTCCGACACGTTGACCTGACCTAACACTTGACGGTTCGGATTCAAAACAGGGCCGAATTGACCAGATCAAAAGTGTGGCTCAATTGCTTCGCCCTAAAAGTCTGCTGAATCGGAACGAGTTAATTGCCAGTGCTGGTGATTGGAAATGGTTGTTCGACTGATTCTATTCAATTTATCTTATCATCTTTCCGATTGTATATGTCTTTCTTTCGTTATGAAGCCACTTCATCACGTGGATATCACGTGTTACGAAGCATGCCAACAAGAAACCCGAGAAGACGAGGAGAAAGCTGGTCCGGTTTAGCTGTACGTGACAGACAGCCACCATCTTTTCCGTTCCAAGTATGACTGCCTCGTTTGCCACGACCGTCTTTGACTTGCGAACACAGGCTGCCACGTCGTCGGAAAACGTCGCTGCTGTTTGGTGTTACGGGGCCCCACACATCTTGCTACTGCCACTGCTGGCGTCCAAGTCGGGCGTTACGAATACGTCGAGAGAGGAACGGCGAAGATGTATATTTGTACGTATACGTATGTGGGAGTGGTCACCGCGCGCAAAGAACAATATATTCTCGGCTACAGGCAACAGTCGATTTAATGGACCAGACAACAACACGAGTCCGACATGGAAAACAACAACACTTCCCGCCATTCCCAGGCCTACAAAAAGCCCGCGCCGCATCCCCCCACCTCCGACACCGGCGTGCTTCCTCCTCCACAGCCGTCATGGTGGGGGTAGTTTCTTGCGATTCATGTGAGTCATGGGATCGTAGCATGTTTTGTCCTCAGCTTATGGTCTCTAGCCATTAGTATTCATATGAAAGACCGGGATGTGAAGACAAATCTAAATAAATGTGTCCCACAGACTATCGAGGAAAGAGAAGGAGACTCACGAGAGACTGGTGAGTTGTTCGCTGCGGACTCAGAGTGGAGTCGAGGAGACAGCTAATAAATGTTTTGGACAATCCAAAAGAGCTTAGAAAGAAGCAAAAGAAAAAAGCGGCCACGCCATAAAAATAAGATGGCGTTGGACCAATCCATCCCTTCCCGGGATGTCAAAGAAGAGGAGGAGAGCGGCTCTTCTCTCGCCTTCGTGTCCAACCCCAAAATGATGAGCAGCGAGCACACCATCGCTACAACGCAGTGAGTGCGCGAGAGGAGGGAAAGCTGCCACCACACAATAAGCCAACTTACTTCGTCCCCACGCTTCCTTCCCCCCGTATCCTTCATTGCACTCTGCTGCTGCGCTCCTCTATTGGTTCCCACCATTTCAAAGCTTCTTCGTGCCCTTCCCCACCACCACCTGAAATAATATGCTACTACTTCTCCCCATTCCATTTTATCTTCCATAACCCCAAAAGAGAGAGAGAGAGAGAGAGAGAGAGAGAGAGGGTGGTCGTAGTCTTTGTTGTGCTGCTGTTAATCTCTGGTTGACAATGCAGTCACCTGAAGTGAGGGTGGAGGCTGTACTCCTTCTAGTCTTCTTTGTGGTCTTCGTCCCGGCGTCGGCGATACTGCACCCAGTGGACTATTTGGTGCTGCAGTCCATCCGCAAGTCGCTGGCCGACCTCCCTGGCTCCGCCTTCTTCGCCAGCTGGGACTTCACCGCCGATCCCTGCGCCTTCGCTGGCGTGGTCTGCTCCGGCGACCGCGTCGTCGCCCTCTCCCTCGGCGACCCCCGCGCGGGTTCCCCGGGCCTCTCCGGCAGCCTCCCCTCCTCCATCGCCCGCCTCTCCGCGCTCGAGGAGCTGTCCCTCGTCCCGGGCCGCGTTGCCGGCTCCCTCCCTGCCGCTATTCCCCCGGGCCTCCGCTTCCTCGCCCTCGCCAGTAACCGCATCTCCGGCCCGCTGCCGCACTCCCTCGCGGCCCTCCGCGGCCTCCGGGCCCTCGACCTCAGCAACAATCTCCTATCCGGCAACATCCCCACCGCTCTCCTCCGCCTACCGGAGCTCCGGACCCTCATCCTCGCCCACAACCGCCTCGCTGGCCCCATCCCCAACTCCGTCTCCACCCCTCTCCTCCGCCTCGACCTCAGGAGTAACGCCCTCACCGGCTCCGTTCCGTCCCTGCCCCCTTCCCTCATCTACCTCTCCCTCGCCTCCAATCGGCTCTCCGGCCACGTCGATCGAGTTCTCCCTCGGCTCAACCGGCTCAGCTTCCTCGACCTAAGCGCGAACAGGCTCTCCGGTCCCATCCCGGGAATCCTCTTCACCTTCCCCATCTCGTGGCTGCAGGTGCAGAGAAACCAGTTCTCCGGTCCCCTCAGGCTGGGTGGCCCGCTCCCGGTGTCGGGGGCGACGGTCGACCTCAGCTACAACCGGTTCACCGGCAAAGTGCCGGCGGAACTGGCGCCAGCAGGGCGGCTGTACCTGGACTTCAACCGGTTCGAGGGGGATGTGCCGGCGGCGATCGTGGACCGGGTGGTGGCGGGGGGCATGCGGGTGCTCTACCTGCACCACAACTACCTGACGGGATTCCGGATCGGGACGGCTGCGTCGGTGCCGGCGGGCACCTCGCTGTGCCTGCAGTACAACTGCTTGGTGCCGCCGGTCGACGCGCCGTGCCCACGCAATGCCGGGCCAAGGACGACGCGGCCACCGCAGCAGTGTGCCGGCGGCGGCAAGAAGGGCTGACGGAAGAAGAGAGATGCCGAAGAGCAGCGAATTTTTTCTCTTTCAAACAAAATGGTAGATTTTTTACCTTTCCTCACTGCAAATACAACAAAAACAAAAAAAAAAGCAAAAATATAAGTGTATTTTGGAGCGAGTAATTATTACACATTTTGATCTTTTTTTGGGGGGCATACTT
Organism: Musa balbisiana; assembly: GCA_004837865.1. Lineage (NCBI taxonomy): Eukaryota > Viridiplantae > Streptophyta > Magnoliopsida > Zingiberales > Musaceae > Musa > Musa balbisiana. The sequence continues at coordinate 40,541,608 of CM017192.1, forward strand.
TTGGAATCCTACACTCCAAAGTCTACAACAACTTCAAAGACTTTCATCGTTCTATATGCGGTGTTATAGTCTCATCCCAGATGGAGTGCAAGGTTTTGATCAGTTAAAACCTTATGATTAAAGGTTTAAACAGCGGTGGACCGAGTGGATTTAAAAGCCCGAAGAATTCCAAATGGATTTAAAATCTCAACAAATAATCTGCGGATGAGCATGGCCACTCATCAATGACTGGCTTGGCACATCCAAGTGCGCACAAATTGTCAGATGCAGTCACTGTTGAGGTTTATGGTAATATAGAGAGGACGTCGGTAATATAACTTTTGTTGCCTAGTGCTTAGCTATGTCTGTCCTGAAGAAGGTTACTATTAGGCTTTGCCATCCTATGGTTTAGGAAGGAGGAATCAAATCGTATTAGTCTCTACATTCCAGGTGTCGGTCATGGGTAGGAAAGATCAACATCTAGTCCGAGGACCTCTGACTTTGTCCTATCAGCAAATAGCACCAAATCTTGGGTCCACTTCGAGAGAGCTAGTACATATGGGTTCACTTCAAGAGGGAAGGAGGTACCTCGTGTGAGAAACGGGTGTGGGAAAGCAAGTGCATATGGGTCCTCCGTCATGGCTGTTGCTTGTCAAACAAACGCCTCTTTAAGAACACCGCAATATCCTCAACCTTGTTAAGGTGGAAAAGAGCAAGGCAAGCCGAGAAGCACACTACTGCAGAAACTGCTATTAGGACGGCAACATGCATGGCCGTCTTCCTCGTGAAAGAGGTTCCCCGTAACCCTTCCTTGGGATGGCAGTTTGGGATTTGGCTTCGTTCTGACATTAGAACAGGGGTATCATCGTGCTCTTCTTGATCACCATCTTTATTTCTCCTTCCTGTATCCTGGAATACAAATATTGTGTTACTTCGTAGTGAGGTCAGCGGCTGCAGTATTTGAATAAAACGAAAAGTTCAGCTAGCATCAATCATCTACCGAGAAATGAGTGATCGGCTAAAAATTAGACAGTATCCTTTGTCTTAGTAAATAAAAATGACACAAGTAATGTAATATGACAAATTTAACAAACAAATGAAACAACTAGGAGAGATGGTCGAGCAAAGATGACTGGGAAATTTAATTGCTTACTTGATTTCCATGAAGCACATAATTTTTCCTGTCAGAGTCTCCGTCGCTTTGTGAAAAATCAGAGCGACAGCTCGAGTTCTCTGAACCCAATTCCAATCTCATATGATATGTTCTCCTCTGAGAAAGAATTTCTCTTGCCTGGTTCATATAATTCAGGAAAAGACACCAATCATCATCCCAAGTGTCATTTGCGTTGCATTTTGAGCTCGGCAAATTAATCCCATCTAAGTAGTGTAGTACAACTTCCAGAAGATTAAAAGACTCCATCTGTAGTAGGAATTTCGATAGTCTCATTAGCCTCCATATGTTTGTTGAACTCAGGAGCTCTTCTCTTTTCTCTAAGACAGGATTTCGAAGGACCCATGCAAAGTCCAAAAGTAGCGCTGAGATACCAGTTTGTTTCGAGACAAAAGACTTGCAGGAACGTGAAGTGGCATCAGCATCTGTTGTCCTGTAAATATCATCTAAACAGCAATTGTCACAAACCTTTCTGTATATTTTCTCGAACTCTGAACAAATAAGTTTGTTCCCAAAAAGGATAGGGACAAAGTTTGAAATTCCTAATTTGTTCTCCACCTACAAAAGATAAGTTTTGCAATTTAGGGAGAAGATATTTGGTAGTATCAACAACATACAGAGAGGTAACATCTAACTCGAACAACATTTCAGCCATTGTATTGCAAATTAAATTTATTGTTCATACATAATAACTTTTTTAGTAAATGTCTAATCACAGATAATACATAAAATTACAGTGTATAGTCATGTAATTATGAACAGGAAGACAAAATACTAATATCTGCTAATAGATACTGGACTATATCCTCCGATATAAATTAGGTCCGTCAATGCAACAGGACTAGAATGTATAACATATGCACAAAAGCGTGAAGACATACAAAGCAACTTCAAGTTGACATTCGATAAAACAAAAAGGAAAATTTTACCATGAGTAAATCTGAAAACCTTGAAAATACAAACCTCAATAAATGCAGGTCCAAATATATCAGAATCTGTCTGCGGTATATTTATCCTGAACATCTGATGCTCACAATGGCAAATAGAATCCATGTCATTTACTTCGCATGGTGTGATCTCCTCTTGATACAACCCCAGATATTTTCCTGCAAAAGACACAAAAAACCTGCGACGAAAAGTATTAATTTCGTGTGATTTCTACATATATAAATGAATTGAAACTTCGAAACACTCACCAGTAACTGGATACAAATCAAAGGAACTAGGCGAGTAACATTATTAAGTTCTTCATTCATGAGATATAACAACATCACTAATTCTAGCACGCAATCTTAAATAGAAAATGCAAACTAACAGATGTCATGGCCGGTGATGTTATTTCTAAATTTTTGAAGTAAAAAAATCATAAAAAATTGAAATTCAAGATAACTACTGTGATCAATAAGAACCATCAAATTGCTAGAGACCCTTGTTTAATGGTGTCTTAAATCCTATGAATACTAAGCAAAAAAATCGTTCTACTCCAGATCACTGCTTGTTAATAGTTATATCAGATTGACGAGAAGTACAAATATCAAGATGTGTACAAATCATACAAAGCAAGAGCTGCTTCTCCTGAGTCCTAATATATCAATGGTATCAACAACAACAAAGTTGCAATGTCCCAACTCTTTGGGTTCGGCTGCATGGATACTTTGCTGCCATTGCACTGATATCTAATAATATTAGTGAAGAAAAAACAACTGCAAAAAAGCAATGCAAGTATCTAGAACATCAACAAGAACAATATGTTGATGCAAGTGCAAAGTCATACTTATTATGCAGCAAAAAGGTCACACATATTAGTAGCCATTTACCTAAACTTGGGCTGGTTAATATTGCTGCCGCAGGCAATAAACTCCACTGGTTGGCCAGCCTCAAAAAAGGTAGGATAAACATAATGGAGCCTCGGAACTTGCACCTCCATCCTGGTGCTCATCAATGAAGTTTGATCTAAATTCATGGAGCAAAAAGTCTCAAAAACTATGAAACTCAATGCCTACTTAAATACCAATTTTGATCATTGAGCAAAT